>CM028689.1:56497306-56714166 GCA_016771965.1 Brassica carinata
TCATCTATGAATGTCACAAAATATTTATGGTTTTCTAGATGCACAAGGGGCAGTCCATACATCGTAATGCACTAGATCAAAGCACTTTTCATAAATAAGATTGAGGAAAAACAGATTTGCAATGTTTGCCAAGAATACAAGCCTCACAAGATTCATTTTGAAAAGATAAATTAGGCAACATTAAACTCAAAGCACGAGCATGGGGTGGCCTAATCTAGCATGCCATAACACATTACTAGCTAAAGCAGAATTGAAAGCAGAGGATAAATCTGATAATGGTGTCTTCAAGCAAATAAAGTTCTCCTTGCTCACACCTTTCCAAGCACCTTACTGGTCTTAATATCCTGAAAGCAAACATCATTAGGACTGAAAATAACATTGCAGTTCAGATCATTAGTTGCTCTCTTCACAGATAATAAATTTGATGGCGTGCATATAGAATGCTTGAGACTCTTTATTAAACAAGTTCAGATTTCCTACTCCCTCAATTGGAATTCTATCACCATTTGTAATCACAACACTGCCTAGAGCTGGTTTAATATCATTAATCAGTTTAGCATCCCTAATCATATGATGAGAAGCTCCTAATCAATTATTAAAGGTCTAGCAAAGGTATAGAATTTAAAGCATTAATACTTTGGTTACTGAGTTTGCAGGGCTTTGATCAAGGCCTCAATGTCTGACTTCCTGATGAATGCATCCTCATGGAGTGGCTGGGGAATGGCGTGGGAAGTGGAGCCACCAGTGTGGGTCAGAGACCAATGCCTTCCCATCATCTCCCATGCGCATGTAGCTTGGTGCTGGCTGCTCTGAGTTCTTGCTTCATGAGCTCTGGCTTGGTAGGCTTGTTAGCTGAGGCTGGCCTGAGATGAGGATGAAGAATCCAGCAGTTGTTCTGGAGTGTCCTTTATACTTGCAATGCTCACAAGTTACTGACTTGTCTCCTCCTCCTCTGGTTTGAAGTGAGCTTTGTTAGCAGAGGCACTTCTACCTTCTCAGCCTTGTGAACCATAGATAACTCCCATTTCCACCACCAAAGAGACCATCTGAGCCTATCTCCTTGAAGGGAGCACACACTTCATCATAACTGAAGTCCTTTCTCTCAAAATGTGCCTCGACCACATCATCAAGCTTGGGCTGAGTGTGAAAATAGTCCAAAGACCTTGTCTTGCTCACGCCAGCTTCAAGAGTTTCAGGATCATTGAGCTTGGCCTTAGCATCTCTAGCTCAGACCATAGCTGACTGTACTTCCCAAGGTGTTTGGTGAAGTCTCCTTCTTTCTTGCAAGTTGTCGATGGCTCTTCACTTCATGATCCTGGTAAGGTTTGAAGTGTTGCCATACACTCTGCAGGGTATCCCACAACTCGCTTTGAGTTTCACAGCAGGTAAGTATCCATAAGAGGACCATCAAGAGAGCTATGCAGGATGACAGCACCGAGGTCTTCCTGACCCCATTTGCCTTCATCTACCACTACAATCTCTGCCATCTTCTCCTTGGGTGATCTGCTTTGGTGCTGAACTTCAGTAACATGCTCCCAAAGACCTCTTCCTCCAAGGGCTTCTCTGGTCATTCTAGACCAGGTGATGTAGTTTCCTGGTCCCTTGAGTGTGCATGGAATGTGAACTGCTCTGTGGTGCTCCATTTCTTCGTAGGCCAAGAATAATTTGAATTTTCAAGGCTGGATTTGAGATGAAAGAACTCTGGAACTGAGAGAACTCAAGACTAGAATTAAGATATACCTCAAGGGAAATAAATGGAGACGAAGTGAAAGCAGAAGTGAAGAAAACTCAAGAACACTCAAGAACACTCAAGAACACAGATTTATTATCCACGGATAAAAGGAATCGAGAGAAACTTAAGAAAGTAAATGGATGAATCCAAAGAGAAAGGACACCAGAGATAATTTATGAAGAAAATGAGGGTCTCAAGAGCTTTTAAGCTCTGATACCATGTTAGAAAATGAAGAACAGAGTAAGAACACTGGAAGAACAGAGTAAGTGAGAGAGAGAGAGAGAGAGAGAGAGACAGTAGAAAGAGAGAAGAAGGAAGAACTGCTTCCCTTGATTCATTCGTAATACATTACATGGTTATTTAAAGAGGCTGCAATGAAACAAGACAAGAAGGAAATGAATAAACAAAGCAGCCCGAGAGTGAAAAGGACATCACACAAACGTCCCTTCTTGGAACATGTGCTTTATACTATTTAAATGCAACTTGCTTCGATCTTCTTCAGCAGCCAACAACGGTTCTGAACCATCCAGAACACTTCTTTGCTTATTTAAAATATATCCTTGCCTCCCAAACTCATCTCTGGTCGACATGCTTTGGTGTAGTCAAGGAAGTATGGAATGCCTTGTACACCAAGGCGAGCAGATCACTTGTTTACACTCATCCGGATGCCTCTTCCTCTATCTTCTTTTCCATGTCTTCATGTCAATAGTTCTTACTTGTTTTACTCTGTTCTTCATTGTCTTTCATGGTATCGAGCTTTAAGCTCTTGAGAACCTCAATCACTTCCTCGCAAACACTCTTACTTTACCGTTTCCTCTTCAGATTCAGTTTCTTAAAATTCTTCAATTCTTTTATCCAAGGATAATAAAACTCTGTTTTGAGTGTTCTTGAGGTTTCATTCTCTGCTCTTGGTTGTGCTTACTCTCTCGCTCTCTATTTCATTTCTTGAGATTATCTTGATTCTAGACTTAGTTCTCTCAGTTCCGTGATTAACTCCTCAACCAAGCCTTGAAAAATTTAAATTCTTCTTGGCTCTACTTGTAAGAGATGGAGCATCACAGAGCAGCTCTCATCCCATGTACACTCAAGGACCAGGAAACTACATCACTTGGTCTAGGATGACCAGAGCAGCCCTTGGAGGAAGAGGTCTTTGGGAGCATGTTACTTCAAGTTCAGCTCCAAAGCAGATCACCCAAGGAGAAGATGGCAAGGAGATTGTAGTGATAGATGAAAGCAAATGGGTTCGAAGGAAGATCTCATGGTGCTGTCTATCTTGAATAGCTTTCTTGATGGTCCACTTATGGACACTTACTCACACCTGCACAACTCCAAAACAGTTGTGGGATACTCTACAAAGAGTATGGTAACACTTCAAACCTTACCAGATCTATGAAGTGAAGAGAGCCATCAACACTTTGCAGCAAGAAGAAGGAGACTTCACCAAACACCTTGGGAAGTATAGTCAGCTATGGTCTGAGCTGGAGATGTTAGGGCAAGCTCCAATGACCCTCGGAGACAATTGAAGCAAGGCGAGCAAGACAAGATCTTTGGACTGCTCTTCACACTCAGCCCAAGCTTCAATGATGTGTTCAGACACATTTTAAGAGAAAAGGAGCTTCCAAGCTATGATGAAGTATGTGCTCAGCTACAAAAGGAGATAGGCTCAGATGGACTCTTTGGAGGTGGGAGGGAGACTTATCCATGGCACATAAGGTTGAGAAGGTGGAGAGTGCTTCAGCTAACAAGGCTCACTTCAAGCCAAGAGGAGGAGGAGACAAGTCCAAGAATCAGAGCATTGCAAGTACAAAGGCCACCTCCAAAACCAACTGCTGGATTCTGCATCCTCATCTCAGGCCAGCCTCAGCAAATAAATACAGCCAGCACCAGAGTCCATGAAGCAAGAGCTCAGAGCATCCAGCACCCAGCTATATGCGCATGGGAAATGATGGTGAGCCTCACCTCTACAACCCACACTGGTGGTTCCACCTCCCACTCTTGTCTCAACCATCTCAGGAGGATACATTCATCAGGAAGTCAGAACTTGAGGCCTTGATCAAGGCTCTCAATGCAAACTCGTAACCAAAGTATTAATGCTTTTAAATTCTATCCATAATGCATCTCACACCGCTAGGCCATTGATCATTGATTCAGGAGCTTCATCATAATGCATTAGGGATGCTAAACTGATTAGTGATATTAAACCTGCCCTAGGAAGTGTTGTAATTGCAAATGGTGATAGAATTCCAATAGAAGGAGTAGGGAATCTGAATCGCTTTGATAAAGAATCTCAAGCTTTTACATGCCAGCCTTTGCTTCTAATCTTTTATCCTGTGAAAGAGCAACTAATGATTTAAATTGCAATGTTATTTTTAGTCCTAATGATGTGTGCTTTCAGGATATTAAGACCAGTAAGATGCTGGGCAAAGGTGTAAGCAAGGGAGAGTCTGGATTTCCTCAAGATACCAAGCTTAGCTCGCATTCTACTTATGCTTTTAATTCTGCTTCGCTTTAGCTAATGATGTGTTATGGCATGCTAGATTAGGCCACCCCATTCTCATGCTTTTAAATTGATGTTCCCTGATCTATCTTTGCAAAATGAAACTTGTGAGGCTTGTATTCTTGGTAAACATCATAAATCGATATTTCCTTCATCTATGACTATCTATGAGAATTGTTTTGATCTAGTTCACTCGATGTTTGGACTTCACCTTGTGTTTCTAGAAAATCATAAATATTTTGTGACATTCATAGATGAGAAATCAAAATATACTTGGCTACACACTGATTCAAAGCAAAGATAGGGTCTAGAAGCTTTTATAAACTTCCAAAACTATGTCCTAACCATTTCAATTCCAAGATAAAAATTTTTAGGTTACGATAATGGGGAGAATACACTAGCCATGCCTTCACACAACACTTAGCAAAACATGGTATCATTCACGGACCAGCTGCCCATACCATACAACAAAATGGAGTGGCTGAGAGGAAAAATAGCCATCTTATGGAGGTTGCAAGGAGCATGATGTTCCACACCAATGTCCCAAAAGGGTTTGGGGCGATCTTGTGGTTTCTGCATGCTATCTTATCAACGGATTCTACCAAAGTCCTCAAAGATGTCTCTCCATTTCAGGTATTAAACAAGACTCAGCCTCCATAAATCATTTACGTGTGTTTGGGTGTGTGTGCTATGTATTGGTACCAGTGAACAAAGGAACAAGCTTGATCCCAAGAGTATCAAAGCTATGTTCATAGGATACTCTCACACCTGAAAGGGTACAAGTGTTATGTACCAGATTCAAGAAAAGTAATGGTCTCAAGGGATGTGAAGTTTGTAGAATCAAAGGTACTATAGTGAGAAGAGAGAAAGTCTTAGAGATCTCTCAGGGAACCATCGATAGGCAAACAACACGAGAACCGATACGCGGAGAGTTTAGGCATTACTCAGCCTAGAGGCGTGAGAGAGCCTAGAACCACTACATCACCACCGTTGCTGTCAACAATGAAGAAGCAGCACGTGTTGAACCAGTCCATCATGATCTGAGGGAAATGAGCATGAACCAACACGAAACACCGAAGATGGTTCAGCTTCAGTTCATGATCAAGATGGGCGAGAATCGATCAGTCTAGTGATGATCAGTGTGATGATGATCAAGGACAGGAAGAAGTAATAGAGGAGCAGATTAAGCCATTAAGAAGAAGTACCAGTGAAAAGATCCATCTAATGGGTTAACACCAGGTATACTTCAGCAACAATGCGGTAGCTCATCTATCCAGGCAGCCTGCTCCTTTGCTAGTTATCCTCGAGAGCATGTAGCCTTCATCACCAATCTGGATCAAGATTATGTTCCAAAGACTTATGAAGAAGCAATGGAGCATGATGAGTGGAGAGATTCTTTGGAGATGAAGTTGGAGCCATGATCAAGAATGATACTTGGTATGAGGCGAGCTTCCTGGGGAAGAGAGCAGATCACTAGCCGCTACTCTTACCATCAGTACAAGGCAAATGGTCAACCAGGAGGAAGAAGACAAGACTAGTGGCAGGGATACACTCAAGTCTATGGAGAAGACTACCTAGACACATTTGCACCAGTAGCTAAACTCCACACCATAAGGATCCTACTTTCAGTTGCTGTGAACTTGGAATGGGATTTATGGCGATGGATGTCAAAAATGCCTTTCTTCAAGGAGAGCTAGAAGATGAGGTCTACATGAGACCACCACCTGGTATGGAGGACATGGTCAAGCCCTGAAATGTCCTAAGATTGAAGAAAGCTATCTATGGATTAAAGCAATCACCAAGAGCCTGGTATCACAAGTTAAGTACAACCCTTAATGGAAAAGGGTTTGTTAAATCAGAACTGATCACACACTCTTCACTCTCACCAGCATGCAGGGATTGTGGCAGTTCTAATTTATGTAGATGATATCATCATCACAGGAGGTGAAGGAATCAATCTCAACTAAAGTTTTTTAAATCGCTTTTGATATTAAAGATTTGGGTGAGTTAAAGTACTTTCTAGGGATAGAAATATGCCTTCTAAGAGGCTCTTCCTATCTCAAAGAAAGTACACACTTGATATCTTGCGAGGCAGGAAAGCTTAAAGAAAAACAGCCAAGACACCACTAGAAGAAGGGTACAAGGTCTTATGTGAGGGGAGTTTGAAGATGAACCATTTGGAGACTTCAAACTCTATAGAAAAATGGTGGGAAGTGATCTATCTTACCATCACAAGACCAGATATTTGCTTTGCAGTGAACCAAGTCACCAACATATGCAAGCCCCTAAAGTTCATCATTGGAATATGGTGGAAAGGATTCTAAGATATCTAAGGGAAGCTCCTGGTCAAGGATGGGTTGCAACAAGAGCAATGAGATTGTGATACCGCGTGATGCAGATTGGGCAGTGATGAGTGGACTGTGAGGTCTACAAAGGCTATTGCACCTTCATAGGAGGCAATCTAGTCACTTGAAAAGCAAGAAGCAGTAAGGTTGTATCATGTTCAAGTGCTGAGGCAGAATATAGAGCCATGAGAAAGCTGACCCTTGAGCTTATATGGATCAGAAACTGCTAAAGGACTTGGGCATCGAGACAACAACGCTTCAATCACAATACACTGTGATAACCAGGCAGCCATTCACATAGCCTCCAACTCAGCCTCCATGAGAGAACAAAACACATTGAAGTGGATTGTCACAGGGTGAGACAGCAAAGGAGCAGAAGATCATTCTACCTTGCTACATAGGAGTGAAGATCACTAGCAGATATCTTCACCAAAGGAGCAAGTACTAAGGTCTCGTGAGTCCATCCATCCAAGATTGGGACTCATAGACTTCAATTTATCATGATCCTTCTAAGCCATGAAGCATCTAATCTTTTTCCTCTTGTGTGTTTTGTCCCATTGGGTTTTTCACACAAAAGGTTTTAATGAGGGATGTCTTCATATTCCAAGCTTAACCATACCTTATGGCTAAGCTTGAGGGGAGTATTGACATAAAGAGAGAAATGTAGATAAGAGAAGGAAGCAAGATGGACGTAGTATGGGAGAACAAGAATCAGTTTGGTCCTGCAAGCCTTGGGAACCAAGTTATGACAACCTTGAGCTCCAAGTTATGCAGCCTAACCTAGCATGAAGTGGAAGCCAGGAACTGATTCAAATCCGACCAGATAGCTGTTGAATGGTCAGGGAGCCGCTGGGAGTTCCAAGCAAGTGGACATATTTAAAATGGTATAAGTCACATGTTCACTTAAGGAAAGAGCTGTTAGGCAATTCATTACTATCAACCTCTCACTGGATGCATTTTAAACTCATATTCTCTTTGTCTTGACTTGTTTGTAACTTGCCATAAGTATTGTATCCTGTGGAACTAATTAAATCAAGGAAATAAAATCCTTCTCTTAACTCTTTGCAAACTCTCTTATCTCTCTCTTGTTCCACCGGATTCTCCATCACTCCACCGCTTCTTACTCGCTTTACTGCTCTTCATTGTCTTTCACCTTGATCTCTACAACCCACACTGGTGGCTCCACTTCCCACACCTGCCACTGCCATCTCATGAGGATGCCTTCATCGTGAAGTCGCACATTGAGGCCTTAATCAAGGCTCTCAACGCAAACTCGGTAACCAAAGGATTAATGCTTTAAATTCTATTCATAATGCATCTCACACCTGCTAGCCATTGATTATTGATTCAGAGCTTCCCATCATATGATTAGGATGCTAAACTGATTAGTGATATTAAACTCGCTTCTAGGAAGTGTTGTAATTGCAAATGGTGATAGAATTCCAATAGAAGGAGTAGGCACTGACCGCTTGATAAAGAATCTCAAGCTTTTTCCATGCCACTTTTCATCTAACCTTTATTCTGAAAAGAGCAAATAATGATCTTAATTGCAATGTTATTTTTAGTCCTAATGATGTGTGCTTTCAGGATATTAAGACCAGTAAGATGCTGGGCAAAGGTGTGAGCAATGGAGAGCTGTACTTCTCAAGATACCAAGCTTTTATCGATTCTACTTATGCTTTTAATTCCGCTTCGTTTTAGCTAATGATGTGTTATGGCATGCTAGATTAGCCACCCCATTCTCATGCTATAAAATTGATGTTACCTAGTCTATCTTTGCAAAATGAACCTTGTGAGGCTTGTATTCTTGGTAAACATCATAAATCTGCTTTTTCCTTCATCTATGACTATTTATGAGAATTGCTTTGATCTAGTTCACTCGATGTTTGGACTGCACCTTGTGTTTCTAGAGAGAACCATAAATACTTTGTGATTCATAGATGAGAAATCAAAATATACCTGGCTCACTCGATTCAAAGTAAAGATAGAGTTTTGAAGCTTTTATAAACTTTCAAAACTATGTAACTAACCATTTCAATTCCAAGATCAAAATTTTAGGTCTGATAATGGGGAGAGTACATTAGCAATGCCTTCAAACAACACTTAGCAAAACATGGGATTATCCACCAGACAAGCTGCCCATACACACCACAAATGTAATGAAGTGGCTGAGAGGAAAATCGCCACCTTATGGAGGTTGCAAGAAGCATGATGTTCCACACCATTGTTCCATAGAGATTTTGGGGAGATGCTGTGGTATCCGTGATGCTATCTTATCAACGTAATCCCCACCAAAGTTCTCAAGGATATCTCTCCACTTCAGGTATTAAACAAAACTAAGCCTCCTATAGATCACTTACGGTGTTTGGGTGTGTGTGCTATGTCTTGGTACCAGGTGAGCAGAGGAAACGCTTGATCCCAAGAGTGTCAAGTCTATGTTCATGATACCTCATCACACGTAGGGTACAAGTGTGTATTAGCAAGGCCCAAATAAAGATCGCAGCCCATTATCTAAGCTCATGTAACTAGGGTTCTTAGAACTATATATATTGTTGACATGAAGGCATAAAATGACCAAGAAGATGACATCAAAGTTAGCAAGCATTCGAAATGAAAAGGATCCTCACCGTCTCAGACGCTAGGGTCAAGGAGTGACCTAACGCGGTTCTTGCAAGACAAGGTAAGGTTCATACTTGAGAATGAAGGATGCAACTGCCTTAGAATAAAAGAAGATGTCGACAATAGGAGAAGACCGCTGAGGAAGAAGTCACGGTGGTGTGAAGGAGGAGAGAGACGCTGGGACCTGTCCTTTCCACCATGGCTGGACGGCACCGCCAAGACCAGCCTCATTGTTTATTCTTTTCTTCTAGTCAACTTGCCTATTGTTTAACATTTGTTTTAGCCTATTTAAAGGCATGTATTCAGAACAAATGAATCAAGGAAATAAGAGTATTCCTCATTCATACTATCTCTCTCAACTCGCCATCTCTCTCCTCCGGTTGCAATGTCTCTTAACTCTCTTTAATCTCTTCTTTATTCTTCAAATTCATGGTATCGAGCATCAAAGCTCTTGAACCTATTCTCTTCCGCGAAACAAGCTTTACTCGTTCTTAATTCTTATTTTGTTTCTCTCTGCTCTTGGTGTTCTTCACTGCTTCAAACTCATATCTCGTTCTCAGTACCGCTAATTGAAGATGGACAACAACAGATCTCCGACCATTCCTCGTGACTTTGAAAGGGATTAATTATCTCTTATGGGCCGATGGTAAAGAATGCCCTTGGAGGAAAAGGTTTATGGAGTCATGTATCAACTACGCAAAGCAGTCCAAAAAGACTGTCCAAGGAGAAGATGGAAAGGAGATGGTGGTAGCTGATGAAGACAAATGGGGTCAGGAGGATCTCATGGTTCTCACGCCCTCCTAAGCTCACTGACCCAGCTATTATGGAGTCTTACTCATACCGTGAGTCTACCAAGCAGTGTGGGATACTCTCTACAAGGTTTATGGAAATCAATCCAACCTCACCAGAGTATTTGAAGTAAAGAGCTATCAATGCTCTCAGCCAAGGAGAAACAGAGTTCCAACCTCACTTTGGCAAGTTTAGGTCTCTGTGGGCAGAGCTGGAGCCCTAGACCTCACACCACTGATCCGATACCTTGAACTCTCTAAGTGAGGAGGATAAGGTGTTTGGGCTGCTGCTGACACTCAACCCATCCTATGGAGGCCTTATCAAGCATATCCGAGAGCTGAGAAGTTACTCCGATGATGTGTGTGCCAAATCCGGAAGGAGGAAGGATCTATGGGGTTATTTGGAAACAAAGGAGAATTAACCATGGCTCATCAAGCTGAGGAAGCAAAGGGCAAACAAGGCAGCATACAAGCAGGATGAGAGGAAGATCTTGATCTGACCATTGCAAGAAGAAAGGTCACATGAAGGACAAGTGCTGGATTCTCCATCCTCACCTTAAGCCAAACAAGTTCAAGGAGCCACGCCCAAGATGCAAGAGCTCATCTCAGCCTGATGGAACCGAACCAGTGACTCCAAGCTCAATGTGCTCCAACAACCAGGGTGGAGGAAGTGCCATGACCTCTAGATCAATGTACTCCACAGCAAGGACCAACCAGGGATATCATCGAGCACCGACTTGGATGCTCTCATCAAGGCCTTGAAAGAAAACTCGTATACCTAAAACCCTTGGTTTTCACACAATGCTTGTCACACTGCTAAGGGTTCTCAAAATAATTTTAAGAATGCTATGTTGGAATGAAGATAAATAAAGTTGAGCTGATGAGAGATCAAGCAAAACCGCAGCAAGCAAATGAAGCATCCGCAGCATTTGAATCGTTTTTGTACAATCTTAGAAGTGCAAGTAACCTAGAGTGTCTTGGAAGTCAAGTTCCCAGCTGAGTCTTCTCAAGCAGATTTGAAGTTTAAAAGGGTATCAGACCGTTGGAGAGAGTTTAGGCAAGTTTGGAATTAAATAGAGTAAAAGTCACATGCATAAGAGGATGAGCCCTCTGCCACTTTCACTCAACCGTACTGTGCCCATCTCCTCTTGTCACTCTCACTCCCTCTGGTCGAGATTCACCTTGGCTGCATCCTCCTGGCTCCATTAGAAACCCCACCATAATATTAGTTTAGTAGATTGTACTTATGATTTGTGCTGTAACACTCAAGCCACCATTGTCACCAATTTGTAACCAAAGAGGATCTTCATTTTCTCTGGTTCCAAACTCTCGACTCTCAATCTCTATTGTTACTTCCACGAAATTACTCTCTTGGATACTTCACTGAACTCTCATACTCTCTACTTCCTTTACTCTTTGATTCTCTCTCTAGTTTTACTCTCCATCTCTTACACTCGCCCATACTGCTTTCTATTATTTCTCACATCATATTGACTTTTTCACATGGTATCAGCCCCTGAAACCGGAAACACTTCCGAAATCATTTTCTGTTCAAATCTCTTTAAAATTGTTCATCCTTGTATCCTTCGGTCCTTTCCAAAAGGGAAGAAGCTCACCAGAACTCAAGATAAAGGAGTACTTTAGTTTCTGGAACTCAAGAAGGCTTAAGCTCACCAGCAAGCCTCACCAATGTTCGCCAAGCTCACTTGCAAACCAGTTGGGTGCTCTCTATTATCCATTGGTCCAAAATCTCCAAGATGAAGAAGACAGAGTCAGCGATTCCAGTGAAGCTCAAATGTCCAAACAATCATCTATGGGTCATAATTATGAAGAAAACCCAGAGGCAGTGATGTTTGGAGCCATATCTCAAATGAAGCTCAATGGCAACTGCAAAAGTTCGCTCATGGTGATGAATGCACAAAGAATTTTTCTCTATCCAAGGAAGCGGAGAGAGGGCGCCACAATACATTCTCAGTAAGCCCCATGGCTGGAGGTTCAAGAAACCAGCTCGGTTTCTTGTTTGTAAGCATGACCTCCTTTCTTTGTATGAGCATTGTGTCAACTTGTTGGATTTATCTATCCTCTGTCTTAGGAAAGTTATTAAACTTGCTTAAGTTGTCTAGATGAATCTCTGGTTTGGTATTCTTGGGACAAGTTCAAGTTGCTAGAGTTGTTGAACCTAGTTTCGTCCCATGATACTTATGATGTTTGTGTTATCTCGGTCTAAGTGAGTTGCTTAGTATCAGCTTCTGCCTTGTTGCATTGCTAAAGGTCTAGGAGAGTTTCCTGATCTTGTACTGCATTCATGTGTTGCATAAAGAGATTGATGAGTTGTCTAGTCTCTGCTTGTCATTAAAATTGATAAAATAGCCTAATTGCCTTGTTATTGATGAGTTATCATACCCGAAAGCGTTAGTGATGTTTATGTGCATGGAGTTGAACTGAATGAGTTGTTTAGATTCTTCGTCCATTGCATTTTTCAAAAACATTGGGATCAGACTTGTGAGTTATCAAGGGCTGATCCTAGTGTGTGTGGTCTGATTCTTGCTGGAGTTTGAGTGATGTTTCAGGCACATAAGTGTTGTTCTCTGTCCATCATCAAATCAAGACAAAGAAAGATTTTGCCCATGCTGTTCGTGAGCCTACACATGATGTATATTCCTGACCATGGAGAGATTGTTGGAGAAGAGGTCAGATGGTAATAAGTCTTGGTTGAGCCAGAACACGGCTGTCCTTGAAGATACCTCAAGGAGGATTGATGGAGGCGACCAGAAGTTGATTCAACCATCCACCAGCTGGATCTTTCATACCTTGTGTGTGAACCGGTTGAATTGCAGCCTGTTTGGGTGTTGAGCTCCTGGTTCAAGAGACACACAAGGAAGAATGGTGGTGTAAGGCATTGGCAGAGACCAAGGGTGGATCAGTTGGCTTAAGCGCAGGTGTCGGGTACTGTTGTGCTCCCTTCAAGTTCAGTATTGCTCACTTCAAGCTTGGTCCTTCACTTATACTCTCGGATCAAGCTTGAGGAGGGGTAATGGAGAGCATTCCTGAAGGTTCAAGTCGCCTATTTCCTCACCGAGATCAGAAATGGAGTTCACTCATCATAATTGAGTTTTCAAGTGGTGGAGTTCACTCTTGCAATACTTATTGCTAACCGGATCAAAGAAGCCATCTAGAACCCATTGCAACCATGTGATTGAGCGTGTGATTGAGCTTCCATGATCTGGACTGTGTCTTACCTGATGCCAAGAGGGTGGAAAGGAAGTACACTCAAGAGAAAAGACCACCACTCAAGCCAAGAGGGCAAGGGTTTCAAGGCATTGGTGATCATTGGCTCTCATCTTCCAAGCTTGACCATATACTCTCATTCTCAGGTCAAGCTTGAGGAGGGGTGTTAAATGAGAAGCCAATGTCCATTCTTAAAGCCATTGCAAGGATTCAAGAAGACTCCAACCAGCATGGGATACTTGGCTTAGCAACAACAAGGTGTCCATCTAGTGTGCCTAAGAGAGAAGGTGCAAAGAGGCTGATCAGAAGGTTGTAAAGTCCCCCACCAAGTTGGAGACTCAAGAAGACAATGCAGTGGCTGTGTGAAAAGAATGGAGTGAGAGATTCAAGTCCACAAGCCAAGAAGGCGCACTCCTCACCAACATTCCACAAATATGCAAGGGGAGTAACCAGTTCAATCTTTGAGTTTAAGTTTGAATGGTTTATGCCTTGAGAATTGATGCAAGTATTTATGCATTGTTTGAATCAGGTACTTGAGCTCATAATGGAGAGTCTGGTCGTGGATCAAACCCTTTGATGATGGCAGGAGGTCAAGAAAGGGGAGACAAAGAACCAGCCACATGGAGAGTTCCAAGCAGCTTTGAGTGTGAAGCAAGGAGGCATTGGTGCCTGACTTGCCATTGAAGTAAGGCCATGATCCAGAGTCTAAGGACTCCACCATGAGTCATTTGAGTTCCTTAGACTCACTGGCCAATCCCTAGGCATTGTTGAACTCTACTTTTTTCCTAAGTGTTGGTTTTATCCCATGAGGTTTTCCACACTTAGGTTTTAATGAGGGAGCTTCTTCATGTTCCAAGCTTGTCGGATCTCCCATTGCTTGAGGGGAGTGTTGGAATGAAGATAAATAAAGCTGGAGCTGATGAGAGATCAAGCAAAACCAGAGCAAGCAAATGAAGCATCCGAGCAGTGATTTGAATCTGCTTGTACAAATTTTAGAGTGCAAGTAACCTAGAGTGTCTTGGAAGTCAAGGCAAGTGGGAAACTCGTCCAGCTAAGTCTTCTGAAGCAGATTTGAAGTTTAAAAGGGTATCAGACCGCTGGAGAGAGTTTAGGCAAGTTTGGAATTAAATAGAGTAAAAGTCACATGTGCATGGAGAGGATGAGCCACTTTCACTCAACCGTGACTGTGCCCATCTCTCCCTCCTGCCTCACTCCCTCTCTGGTCGAGATTCACCTTGGCTGCATCCTCCTGGCTCCATTAGAAACCCCACCATAATATTAGTTTAGTAGATTGTACTTTATGATTTTTATACCACCAGTTGTAATCGGCTATAAAGCCACCATTGTACACAATTTGTAACCTCAAGAAAAGAGTTCTCTTTCTTCATTTTCTCTGGTTCCAAACTCTCTCAGACTCTCAATCTCTATTCTCTCTTGTTACTCACCTAAATTACTCTCTTGGATACTCACTGAAACTCTCATACTCTCTTACTCTCAATTGCTTACTCTTTGATTCTCTCTTAGTCTTTTACTCTCTCCATCTCTTACACTTCTACGCTACTCTTCTATTACTCTCACATCATATTGACTCTTTTCTCACATGCTAGACCATTAATTATTGATTCTGGTGCTTCCCACCATATGATTAGTGACTCTAGTTTAATTAAAAATGTGAAACCTGCCTTAGGGAATGTGATGATTGCAAATGGTGATAAAATTCCAATAAGAGGTATAGGTGAACTGAAATTGTTTGATAAAGGTTCTAAAGCCTTTACATGCCCACATTTGCATCAAATTTAGTCTGTAAAAAGGCCACTAATGATCTAAACTGTCATGTTACATTCACTCCTAATGAGGTTTACTTTGATATTGAGTCTAGTAGGTTGCTTGGCAAAGGTGTGACCAAGGGAGACTTGTACTTGCTTGAAGACACCCGCCAAGTAGCTGATTTATCTTGCTATTTCAATTCTGTTTCTCAATTCCCAAGATGTAATATGGCATGCTAGATTAGGACATCCCCATTCTCGTGCCTTGAACATCCTGTTGCTCTAGTATTGTTTTAAAAGTGATTGTGAGGCTTGTATCTTAGGAAAGCATTGTAAGAATGTGTTTCCTAAATCAATGACCATCTATGATAATTGCTTTGATCTTGTTCATTCCGATGTGTGGACTCGCTTGTGCATTTAGAGAACAGATAAATACTTTGTGACATTTATAGATGAGAAATCTAAGTATACATGGATCACATCGCTGCAATCAAAAGATAGGGTGCTGTGCTTTTAAAATTTTTCAAAATTATGTCACTAACCATTTTAATGTCAAGATAAAGATTCTTAGATCAGATAATGGTGGTGAATACACTAGCACAGCCTTCAAACAATACCTAGCTGCTCGGGATTATACAACAAACTAGCTGTCCTTACACACCCCAACAAAATGGTGTGGCGTAAAGAAAGAACAGGCACCGATGGAGGTGGCCAGGAGCATGATGTTCCATGGAAATGTACCTAAGAGGTTTTGGGGAGATGCAGCTTGTCAATGCCACTTACCTCATCAACCGCACTCCCACCAGAGTACTTCAGATGCCACACCATATGAGGTATTGAACAAGACTAAACCATCCATAGATCATTTTATGTGTTTTGGTTGTGTTTGCTTTGTCTTAGTACCAGGAGAACTAATGAACAAACTAGAGGCCGAAGCACAAAGGCAATGTTTATTGGGTACTCAACACATCAAAAAGGATACAAGTGTTACAATCCAGAAACCAGAGAGTTCTAGTATCCGGAGATGTTAAGTTCATGGAAGAAAAAGGCTATTATGATGAGAAGAGCTGGGGAGAACTCAAAGATCTATCTAAATCAGCCTCAGATAGAGCCAACAACCTGAGAGTCTTAATGGAAAGACTAGGGATCAGTTTACCGATGCACCGAAAAGGACAGGAAGTGCCCACACAAGCTGTAGATGACAATAGAAGATGTTGAGTAACTCACCTTGATCCCGAGGGGCAAGAAACAACAATGAGCAATTTGCACAAGCTCAACCTGAAGATAACCGGTATCACATGATCAAGATGAGATTCCACCGAATCGATGCTGAGACGATAAATGAGTTTTGAACATGAACCGAACCTGAGCAGATACAGCCTTTGAGAAGGAGTACAAGAAACAGAAACCAGCTTCAAATTAGATCAACACAAGGGTCTACTTTAATGCTAAAGCCGTAGCTCACCCAATCAGTGCAGCATGCTCTCTAGCCCAATATCCGTAGAACATCAAGTCTTCAATTGTATCAGGAGGTATTCAGAACCAGCTATGCAACATGAGGAGGGAAGGCATCTGTTGGAGATGAGATAGGCCATGATCAAGAACAACACTTGGTTTGAAAGTGAGCTTCCAGGCAAGAAAGCAGAACAAGTATGCTCATTTTCACCATCAAGTATCTGGCTAATGGAAACCAGAAAGGAAAAATACCAGATTATTTGCAAGAGGGTATACTCAAGTATATGGTGAAGATTACTTGGATACTTTTGCACCCAAGCTACATACCATAAGGATCCTCCTATCTCTTGCTGTCAACCTAGAGTGGGATCTATAGATGGATGTGAAGAATGCATTTCTTCAAGGAGAATTAGAAGATGAAGTCTATATGAGACCACCTCCGGCCTTGAAGATATGGTGAAACCAGGGAATGTCTTAAGACTAAAGAAGGCCATCTATGGCTTGAAGCAATCTCCAAGAGCCTGGTATCACAAACTAAGCACCACACTCAATGGGAGAGGTTTTGTGAAATCTCAAGCTGACCACACTCTCTTCACACTGACTAGCAGCCAAGGCATTGTAGTCATCCTTGTGTATGTGGATGATATCATCATCACTGGTAGTGACCAGGAAGGTATCTCCTCAACCAAAGCTTTCCTCAAAATGCATTTGATATTAAGGATTTGGGAGAGTTAAAGTACTTTCTAGGATTGGAATTGTGCCGCTCCAAGGAGGGCTCTTTCTATCCCAAAGAAAGTACACACTTGATATCTTAAATGAGGCAGGAGACCTTGGAGGCAGATACAGGCCAGACACCAGAAGAAGGCTACAAGGTGCGCGAGAGGGGAGTTTGATGCAACTCCATTCACTGATGTCAAGAAGTATAGGAGAATGGTTGGGAAGCTCATCTATCTCACTATCACCGCCAGATGTGTGTTTTGCTGTGAATCAAGTAAGCCAGCATATGCAAGCCCCTAAGATACATCACTGGAACATGGTGGTGAGAATCTTGAGATACTTAAGAGAAGCACCTGGTCAGGAATATGGATGGCGGTAACAAGAGCAGTGGTGGGGTAATGCGGATGCTGATTGGGCTGGAGATAGGATTGATAGAAGATCAAACACAGGCTATTGTACCTTCATTGAGGAAACCTGGTCACATGGAAGAGCAAGAAGCAAGGTGGTATCTTGTTCAAGTGCTGAGGCGGTATGATCATCGAGAAAGCTCACAAGTGAGCTAATATGGATCAAGGACTGCTAAGGGACTGGGGATTGAGATCAACACACCAATGACTATGCATTGTGACAATCAGGCCGCAATACACATTGCATCAAATTCAGTATTCCATGAGAGGACAAAGCATATAGAAGTGAACTGCCACAAGGTGAGACAAGCAGTAGAGCAGCAAGTGATACTTCCATGCTACACTAGAAGTGAAGATCAACTAGCTGACATATTCACCAAGGCAGCCAGCATCAAATTTTGTGAGTTCATCCATCCTAAACTTGGACTCACAAACCTTACCTGCACTGATCCTCTTGCCATGAAGTGTTCTACTTTTTCCTTTGCTTGGTTTTATCCCAAGAGGTTTTTCCAAGTAAAGGTTTTAATGAGGGAATGCTTCATGGAGTCCAAGCTTGACCAGAAGTTTCTATGGTCAAGCTTGAGGGGAGTGTTGACATGAAGGCATAAAATGACCAAGAAGAAGACATCAAGGTTAGGCAAGCATTCGAATGATCAAGAAAAGGATCCTCACCGTCCAGACAGTTAGGGTCAAGGAGTGACCTAACGCGGTCTTGCAAGACAAGGTAAGGTTCATACTTGAGAATGAAGGATGCAACTTGCCTTAGAATAAAAGAAGATGTCGCAATAGGGAGAAGACCGAGGAAGAAGTCACGTGGTGTGAAGGAGAGAGAGACGTTCAGGACCTGTCCTTTCCACCATGGCTGGACGTGCACGCCAAGACCAGCCTCATTGTTTATTCTTTTCTTCTAGTCAACTTGTTGTTTAACATTTGTTTTAGCCTATTTAAAGGCATGTATTCAGAACAAATGAATCAAGGAAATAAGAGTATTCCTCATTCATACTCTCTTCTCTCAACTTCTCTCTCCCCGGTTTCAATGTCTCTCTAACTCTCTTTAATTCTTTATTCTTCAAATCTTCATATATGTCGTTACATGCTTAATGTCTGTAACCTTGGCTGTGGGAATAACAGCCTCTTTGAAACCCTTTTATGAAATCAATCAAATCTATTTGTTCTTGAAGACAACTTAAAGCTTTCTCTTTTCTATTTATATTTATGCACAATAAAGCTCCTTAAGAGCTATTTCCTTTTCAGTTCAATAAAGCTCTTTGAGCTCCAGTCTCTATTGTTTTGAGATTGTTATCATGGTATCAGAGCTCCAGTCGATTCATGGGTGTTATATCTTTTGTCTAGAGCTTCCGCTTACTTATCAAATCTAAAGCATTCAGATTTTAAAGTCTTCAACTTTCTCCTACCCACTTACTTTATCGCTGTCACTAAGAAGCTTTGTCTGCAAGCTTCAAACAAGAAAAAAATCTTTGTCTTTTCACCAGACTCAGTCAATGATAAGTCATCCCTCTGCGTTTACGACAGCAAATGAGTTTAAGGTTGAAGCTTTAATCAAGTGGAGCAGCTCAAAACGTAGCTTTCAACCGGCCAGAAAATCAAACCTTCTTCTCTCCATTCGAAAGTTGGAGTGACCAAGGTCACATGTTTGGTTGTTCATGTCCTAGTAATGTTGGTCTCCTTCCTGAAGTTTCGCTTCCTGCCGAAGTTACTTCATGTACATTTTCCAGCAAGGATATTTGGCTATCTTGATTATTGGATTGGAAGCGTGAATCTAGAATGCAGTAGGGCTGTCTTCGGGTTTGATAGTGAGGAAACACTGGTTCTGGGTCTGATCGTGATGATTTTTATGGTAGCAAGTTTCTGTTTTATGGATGCACACCACTTGTTTGGTAAAATGTCTAAGAGAGATACAAGATGATAGAGGCTGATGATATGAAGCAGAAAGTGAGTAAGATTGTTGGTTAGATGCAGAAAGAGAAGCCTTCGTCTTCAGGAGACATATTAGAAGAATGAAATGGGTAAAGGAAACCTAGTTTCATAGTGAGACAAACAGGCCACAGCTACCTCTGAGTGAGATCAACTAAGCTCTCCAAGTTCAAGAGAAACCTCTGAGTGAAGCCATGTGATACTCTCCAAGTATAAGCCTGAATAGATTTCGCACTAAGTTTGCTTTCTATGAAGAAGAAGAGCCATTTGCCTACATCAAAAGCCTCCTAGTTCAACTCCTCGTTCTCATCTCAAATCATCTTCATCTGCTCATCTCAAGATATCTTCATCTGTGCTTTCAAACTCAGCGTGGCTGCTCCTGCTCCTGCTCCATCCACGCTAAGTTTGCGGGGGAGTATTAGCAAGGCCCAAATAAAGATCGCAAGCCCATTATCTAAGCTCATGTAACTAGGGTTCTTAGAACTATATATATGTCGTTACATGCTTAATGTCTGTAACCTTGGCTGTGGGAATAACAGCCTCTTTGAAACCCTTTTATGAAATCAATCAAATCTATTTGTTCTTGAAGACAACTTAAAGCTTTCTCTTTTCTATTTATATTTCTGTACAATAAAGCTCCTTAAGAGCTATTTCCTTTTCAGTTCAATAAAGCTCTTTGAGCTCCAATCTCTATTGTTTTGAGATTGTTATCATTATGTACCAGATTCAAGAAGAGTAATGGTCTCAAGGGATGTGAAGTTTGTGGAATCAAAGGGGTACTATGATGAGAAGAGCTGGGACAACCTCGAGACCTCTCACAAGGGGACCATCCGATAGGGCAAACAACTGAGAACCATTCGGAGGTTTAGGCATCACCCAGCCTAGGAGCGTGAGGCCTAAAACCACCCCAACACCACCGGGCATCATGAAGAAGCATAACCAATTGTTGAGTCAGTCCATCCTGATCCCCGAGGGGCAATGAGCATGAATCAATACCAGAAAGGCCAGAAAATGATTCAGCATCAGTTCATGATCAAGATGGATCTGAATCTGATCTCCAGTGGTGATCGTGATGATAGTGATCAAGGGCGTGAAGAGGCAGTAATAGTAGAGCAGAGTCAACCATTGAGAAGGAGTACCGCAGTGAGGAAAGACCCATCAAATTGGATCAACACTAGAGTATACTTCAACAGAATGCGGCTCATCCTATTCAAGCATCTCCTCCCTTGCAGCTATCCACAAGACCATGTAGCTTTCATCACCAATCTGATCGAGAATATGTTCCAAAGACTTATGAAGAAGCTATGGAGCATGATGAGTGGAAAGAATCTGTTGGAGATGAAGGAGCCATGATCAAGAATGACACTTGGTATGAAACTGAACTTCCAAAAGGAAAGAAAGTACTAGCCTACTACTCTTCACCATCAAGTACAATGCAAATAGACAAACAGAGAGGAAGAAGACAACACTAGTGGCAAGGGGATACACTCAAGTCTATGGAGAAGACTATCTAGACTGAAATAAAATGAAGAACAGAGTAAAAACAGAAGAACAGAGTATAAGTGATGAGGAATCCGTGGAACAAGAGAGGAGAGAGATGAGAGAGTTTGCCCAAGGAAGCCTCATTCTAGAAGGATTTTTTATTTCCTTAGATGATATGTGCTTACAATTACAATATAAATAGGCACAGCAAAGTGAGATAAGACAACAAGAATAAGAATAAAGAATGAGGCTGCCCAAGGCTTGAAAGGACAGGACTCAAAAAAGAACTCGCTTAAAAAGAACATGTGATCTTTACTATATTTAAATGCCAACTTGCTTCTGACCTTTCCTGAACTCTCCAACGGTCCTAAGCACCCAGAACACTCCATTCACTATTTAATAGTTCCTTGCCTCCTAAACTCAGCTCTGGTGAGTTGCTTCCTTGGTAGGCAAGTCTTGCACGACTGACTTGTGTTCCAAGTCTCAGATCGATCATATCTCAATTCATCCTGATGCCTGCTCTTTCTTTCTCTTCCCTCATGTCTTCATTTCAATACTCCCTCAAGCTTTACCATAAGGCATGGTTAAGCTTGGAACCCATGAAGACATCCTCATTAAAACCTTTTGTGTGAAAACCCAATGGGACAAAACACACAAGAGGAAAGAGTAGATGCTTCATGGCTTAAGAGGATCATGATTCGACAAGTCTATGAGTCCCAATCTTGGATGGATGGACTCACAGACCTTAGTACTTGCCTTTGGTGAAGATATCTGCTAGCTGATCTTCACTCCTAGTGTAGCAAGGTAGAATGATCTTCTGCTCCACCGCTTGTCTCACCTTGTGACAATCCACTTCAATGTGTTTTGTTCTCTCATGGAAGACTGAGTTGGAGGCTATGTGAATGGCTGCCTGGTTATCACAAAGGTGCATTGTGATTGGTGTTGTTGTCTCAATGCCCAAGTCCTTAGCAAGTTTCTGATCCATATAACTAGTCAGCCTTTCTCATGGCTCTATATTCTCTCAAGACTTGAACATGATACAACCTTCTCGCTTCTTGCTTTTCCAAGTGACTAGATTGCCTCCTATGAAGGTGCAATAGCCTGTTGTAGACCTCCTGTCCACTCTATCACCTGCCCAATCTGCATCACAAGTATCCTACAATCTCTCGTGCTCTTGTTGCAACCCATCCATACACCTTGACCGTGAGCTTCCCTTAGATATCTTAGAATCCTTTCCACCATATTCCAATGATGAACTTTAGGGGCTTGCATATGCTGACTGACTTGGTTCACTGCAGCAAATATCTGGTCTTGTGATGGTAAGATAGATCAGCTTCCCAACCATTTTCTATAGAGTTTGAAGTCTCCAAATGGTTCATCTTCAAACTCCCCTCACGCAAGACCTTGTACCCTTCTCTAGTGGTGTCTTGGCTGTTCTTTCTTTAAGCTTTCCTGCCTCACTTAAGATATCAAGTGTGTACTTTCTTTGAGATAGGAAGAGCCCCTCTTTAGAGCGCATATTTCTATCCCTAGAAAGTACTTTAACTCACCAAATCTTTAATATCAAAAGCAGAAGAAAAGCTTTAGTTGAGATGATACCTTCCTTGTCATTTCTGTGATGATGATATCATCTACATAAATTAAACTGCCACAATCCCTTGCTTGCTGGTGAGAGTGAAGAGTGTGTGATCAGGTTCGATTTAACAAACCCTTTCCATTAAGGGTTGTACTTAACTTGTGATACAGGCTCTTGGTGATTGCTTTAATCCATAGATAGCTTTCTTCAATCTTAGGACATTTCCAGTGCTCGACCATGTCATCCATACCAGGTGGTGGTCTCATGTAGACCTCATCTTCTAGCCTCCTTGAAGAAAGGCATTTTTGACATCCATCCGCCATAAATCCCATTCCAAGTTCACAGCAACTCAGTAGGATCCTTATGGTGTGGAGTTTAGCTACCTGTGCAAATGTGTCTAGGCAGTAGTCTTCCATGCACTCGGTGTATCCCCTTGCCACTAGTCTTGTCTTCTTCCTCTCGTTGTCCATTTGCCTTGTACTTGATGGTGAAAAGTGTGACGGCTAGTGACCGCTTCTTTCCTTTAGGAAGCTCAGCCTCATACCAAGTATCATTCTTGATCATGGCTCCAACTTCATCTCCAACATCTTCCACTCATCATGCTCCATCGCTTTCATAAGTCTTGGAACATAATCTTGATCCGATTGGTGATGAAGGCTACATGATCTTGAGGATAACTAGCAAAGGAGCAGGTTGCCCGGATAGATGAGCTACCGCATTGCGCTGAAGTATCTCTCGTGTTAACCCACTAGATGGATCTTTTCTCACTCGTACTTCTTCTTCTAATGGCTGAATCTGCCTCTATTACTCGCCTTCTTCCTGTCCTTGATCACCATCATACTGATCATCACTAGACTGATCAGATTCGCCCATTTGATCATGAACCTGCTGAACCATCTTCCGGGTGTTTCGGTGTTGGTTCATGCTCATCACCCCTCAGATCAGGATGGACTGGTTCAACACTGGTGCTGCTTCTTCATTGCTGACAGCAACTGGTGGTGATGTAGTGGTTCTAGGCTTCACGCCTTAGGCCGAGTAATGCCTAAACTCTCCGCACGGTTCTCGTGTTGTTTGCCCTATCCGGATGGTTCCCGTGGAGAGATCTCTAAGACTTTCCCAGCCTCTTCTCACAGTAGCCCTTTGATTCTACAAACTTACATCCCTCGAGACCATCACTCTTCTTGAATCTGGCACATAACACTTGTACCCTTCGTGTGTGAGAGTATCCTATGAACATAGCTTTGATACTTCGGGATCAAGCTTGTTCCTTTGTTCACCGTACCAATACATAGCATAACACACACCCAAACACACGCAAATGATCTATGAGGTCGAGTCTTGTTTAATACCTGAAATGAGACATCTTTGAGGACTTGGTAGGAATCCTGTTGATAAGATAGCATGCGTAAACCACGCGATCTCCCCAAAACCTTGGGACATTGGTGTGGAACATCATGCCTTGCAACCTCCATAAGATGCATGCATTTTTCCTCTCAGCCACCCATTTTTGTGGTGGTATGGGCAGCTGGTCTGGTGAATAATACCATGTTTTGCTAAGTGTTGTTTTAAGGCATGGCTAGTGTATTCTCCCCATTATCAGACCTAAAAATTTTTATCTTGGAATCGAAATGGTTGCTGACATAGTTTTGAAGTTTATAAAAGCTTCTAGACCCTATCTTTGCTTTTAATCGTGTGAGCCAAGTATATTTTGATTTCTCATCTATGAATGTCACAAAATATTTATGATTTCTCTAGAAACACAAGGTGAAGTCCAAACATCAGAGTGAACTAGATCAAAACAATTCTAATAGATAGTCATGATGAAGGAAATATCATTTATGATGTTTACCAAGAATACAAGCCTCACAAGTTTCATTTTGCAAAGATAGATCGTGGAACATCAATTTTAAAGCATGAGAATGGGGTGGCCTAATCTAGCATGCCATAACACATCATTAGCTAAGACAAGTGCACTAAAAGCATAAGTAGTAATCTCGATCTAAGCTTGGTATCTTCAAGGAAATACAGATCTCCTCATACACCTTACACCCCAAAGATCTTATCTGGTCTTAATATCCTGAAAGCACACATCATTAGGACTAAAAATAACATTGCAATTTAAATCATTAGTTGCTCTTTTCACAGATAAAAGATTAAGCAAAGGCTGGCATGTAAAAGCTTGAGATTCTTTATCAAACGATTCGTATTCCTACTCCTTCTATGGAATTCTATCACCATTTAATTACAACACTTCCTGGGCAGGTTTAATATCACTAATCAGTTTAGCATCCCTAATCATATGATTGTTGGAATAAAGATAAATAAAGCTGGAGTTGATGAGATATCAAGCAAATCCGTAAAGCAAGTGAAGCATCCGCAAAGCGCATTTGAATCGCTTGTACAGCCTTGGAGTGCAAGTAACCTAGAGTGTCTTGGAAGTCAAGGCAAGTGGGAAACTCGTCCAGCTGAGTCTTCAAGCAGATTTGAAGTTTAAAAGGTATCAGACCGTTGGAGAGAGTTTAGGCAAGTTTGGAATTAAATAGAGTAAAAGTCACATGTGCATAAGAGGATGAGCTCGGGCACTTTCACTCAACCGACTGTGCCCATCTCTCCTCTCACTCTCACTCCCTCTGGTCGAGATTCACCTTGGCTGCATCCTCCTGGCTCCATTAGAAACCCCACAATAATATTAGTTTAGTAGATTTGTACTTTATGATTTGTTTAATACCTTGCAGTTGTAATCGGCTATAAAGCCACCATTGTACACAATTTGTAACCTCAAGAAAAGAGGAGTTCTCTTCATTTTCTCTGGTTCCAAACTCTTTCAGACTCTTAATCTCTATTCTCTCTTGTTACTCACGAAATTACTCTCTTGGATACTCACTTGAACTCTCATACTCTCTTACTCTCAATTGCTTACTCTTTGATTCTCTCTAGTCTTTTACTCTCTCCATCTTTTACCTACTCTGTTTCTTTATACTCTCACATCATATATTGTCTCTTTTCTCACATGGTATCAGAGCTTTAAGCTCCTGAAAACCAGAAACACTTCCAAGAAATCATTTCGTTCAAAGTTCTCTTTAAAACTCGCTGCTCATCCTTGTATCCTCTGGTCCAAAGCTTTTCCAAAAGGGAAGAAGCTCACCAGAACTCAAGATAAAGGAGAACTTTAGTTTCTGAACTCAAGAAGGCTTCAGCTCAGTCCAGCAAGCCTCATCAAAGTCCAGCTTCAAGCTCACCATGCAAACCAAGTGAGTGTTCTCTATTGTCCAATGGTCTAAAACTCTCCAAGATGAAGAATACAGGAGTTCGCATTCCAGTGAAGCTCAAAGGTCCAAACAATCATCTATGGGTCCTAATTATGAAGAAAACCCAGGAGGCATGGATGTTTGGAGCCATACCTCAAATGAAGCTCAATGGCAAATCTGCAAAGTTCTGCTCATGGTGATGAATGGCACCGAAGCTCTTTCTCTATCCAAGGAAGCTGGAGGAGAGGAGGGCTCCACAATACATTCTCAGTAAGCCCCCATGGGTTGGAGGTTCAAGAAACCAGCTCAGGTTTCTTGTTTGTAAGCATGACCTCCTTTCTTATGTATGAGCATTGTGTCAACTTGTTGATTTATCTATTCTCTCGCCTAGAAAGTTATTAAACTTGCTTAAGTTGTTCTAGATGAACCTCTGGTTTGTTTGGTATTCTGGGACAGGTTCAACTTGCTAGAGTTGTTGAACCTAGTTTCGCTCCATGATACTTATGATGTTTGTGTTATCTCCGGTCTAAGTGAGTTTGCTTTAAGATTTCCTCGCCTGTTGCATTGCTAAAGGTCTGTGAGAGTTTCCTGATCTTGTACGCATTCATGTGTTGCATAAAGAGATAGATGAGTTGTCTAGTCTCTGTGCTTGTCATTAAAATTGATAAAATAGCCTAATTGCCTTGTTATTGATGAGTTATCATACCTGAGCAGTTAGTGATGTTTATGTGCATGGAGTGAACTGAATGAGTTGTTTAGATTCTTCTCGCCCATTGCATTTTTCTCAAAACATTGATCAGACTTGGTGAGTCATCAAGGGCTGATCCTAGTGTGTGTGGTCTGATTTGCTGGAGTTTGAGTGATGTTTCAGGTACACAAGTGTTGTTCTCTCATCCATCATCAAATCAAGACAAAGAAGAAGATGTTTATGTGCATGGAGTTGAACCGAATGAGTTGTTTAGATTCTTCAGCCCATTGCATTTTTCTCAAAACATGGGATCAGACTGGTGAGTCATCAAGGGCTGATCCTAGTGTGTGGTCTGATTCTTGCTGGAGTTTGAGTGATGTTTCGTACACAAGTGTTGTTCTCTCATCCATCATCAAATCAAGACAAAGAAGAAGATTTTGCCCATGCTGTTCGTGAGCCTACACATGATGTATATTCTCACTGGAGAGATTGTGGAGAAGAGGTCAGATGGTAATAAGTCTTGGTTGAGCCAGAACACGGCTGTCCTGAAGATACCTCAAGGAGGATTGATGGAGAGGCACAGTGTTGACCAACCATCCACCAGCTGGATCTTTCATACCTCAGGTGTGTAACCCTGAATTAAGCGCAGCCTGTTTGGGTGTTGAGCTCCTGGTTCAAGAGGCACACAAGGAAGAATGCTGTGTAAGGCATTGAGCAGACCAAGGGTGGATCTGGCTTGGCGGTGTTGGGACTGTTGCAGTTCCTGGTTCAAGTTCTCAGATCACTTCCAAGCTTGGTCCTTCACATATACTCTCTGGATCAAGCTTGAGGAGGGTAATGGTGAGCACTTGAAGGTTCAAGTCGCCCATTGCCTCACCAGAGATCAAGTGGAGTTCACTCAGATCAAAGTGGAGTTTGCAAGCGTGGAGTTCACTCTTGCATTACTCATTACCAACCTGATCAAAGAAGCCATCTAACCTATGCCTTCCATGAGCTTGGTCCTTTCTATTCTCAGTCCAAGCATGAGATTGAGCTTCCATGATCCAGATTGTGTCTTTACCAAGAGGATCAAGTGAAGTTTGCTCCCACCATACTGATGAAAGGGAAGCACCTCAAACTCATCTCAATACATTCATGATTGTTCTTATACTTAAAATGTTATCGAGCTTGATCTGATTGAATGCATTGCCTTTAGAACTGATGCACCTTTGGGATAATGTATCAGGTACCTTAGTTGGAGCTCTCTGAAGTAAAAGCTGGTGGTCCCTAAGCCCTTTCAAGATGGCAAGTAGTCAAGAGAGGGGAGACACAACCGCCTAAAAAGAGAGTTCGAGATGTTGGTGTGTGCAAGTTAAGGAGTTCATCCTTGCAGCACAAGTTAGGCCATGATCTAGAGTTTAAGGGTTCCACCATGAGTTATCTGAAACTCCTTAGACTCACTGGCCAATCCCTGCATTGTTGAACTCCACTCTTTTCCCTAAGTGTTGGTTTTATCCCATGAGGTTTTCCACACTTAGGTTTTAATGAGGGAGCTTCTTCATGTTCCAAGCTTGTCCAAGGATCTCCTGTGGTCAAGCTTGAGGGGGAGTGTTGGAATAAAGATAAATAAAGCTGGAGTTGATGAGATATCAAGCAAATCCAGAGCAAGCAAGTGAAGCATCCGAACAAGCGATTTGAATCTGCTTGTACAGTCTTGGAGTGCAAGTAACCTAGAGTGTCTTGGAAGTCAAGGCAAGTGGGAAACTCGTCCAGCTGAGTCTTCTGAAGCAGATTTGAAGTTTAAAAGGGTATCAGACCTGGAGAGAGTTTAGGCAAGTTTGGAATTAAATAGAGTAAAAGTCACATGTGCATAAGAGGATGAGCCTGCTGTCACTTGAGAGTTTTATAGAGTTCTCTCTCTCTTGATGTGTGTGAGTGTGAGAAGGCTCCAATGGAGCAAAGATGAGTTTGTGTTTATGTTTCTACTTGGCGATTTGATATGAGAGACAAAGGAGAGAGTTTGTGTGTAACAAGACTAAGAACAAGAGATTAAGAGACTTTAAGACTTAGAGAATAAGAGATTAGTAACCAGAATCAAGAACAAGCTTATTAAGCTATGAACTCCATGAAGGAGAGGGAAATCCCCTAACTCACTTAAGAGCTACAAAACGCCCACTACAAGGTTTATATAGGCTTTTACAACTGAGACATCATAAACCTATATCTAATGGCTCATAATAAACTTGAAGAATGGATGGTGTAGATGAGATGGTCTTTTGTAATATCTGAGGTGCTGGAAGGATAAGGTTGGCCCACTTTAATTCAAACCATGGCAAGCTGGCTCCTTGCTTGTGATTGGCTCTCTTTAGGCTCCTCCTAATCTGGCCATGCTTCTGTCAGGTTCATGGTCGTGGCTCCCTTTGTCTTTACAGCCAAGGCCAGCCCGTCCAAGACCAGAATCACCCAGCCTGTCCTTTGTCTTCTTCTCTTAAGAGGTTTGTCTTCTCTCTTAAGGATTTCACCAGCCTCTCCTTTGTCTTCTTCTCTTAAGAGTTTTGTCTTCTTCTCTTAAGGATTTCACCAGCCTCTCCTTTGTCTTCTTCTCTTAAGAGTTTTGTCTTCTTCTCTTAAGGATCATGCTGCACCCTATTTTTGCACCAACTTCATATCTTCTTAAATGGTTGAGTTATGCATTTTAGGATCAACCTGGTTCGATGATCCGGCACTACCCCGCGTACAAATCCTCAGCCAAGACCCTAAGTTTGCACACTCATCCATAAGCTCCCAAACATGCTTCTAAGTCCCTCCGGACTTGGCCCTATCTTTGCACAACCAGCAGAACACTTCGACACTTGTAGACACACTCCGTGCTCTTGCCCTATTCTTGCTCAAGACCCATCTCACTATCTTTCTAACCATCTCCATTTCTTCTTCTCTTGATCAGCCTAAGTCTCCTAGACTTGGCTTCTTCATGATAACACTTCAAGGTACTTCAGCTTTGTTGAACTCTTTCTAGACATCTTCAGAGCTTGCCCACACTTTGTACCAGCTCCTTCTCGTTTTCGGCCACACTACTTTCACTCAACCGACTGTGCCCATCTCTCCCTCGTGTCACTCTCACTCCCTCTGGTCGATTCACCTTGGCTGCATCCTCCTGCTCCATTAGAAACCCCACAATAATATTAGTTTAGTAGATTTGTACTTTATGATTTGTTTAATACCTTGCAAGTTGTAATCTGGCTATAAAGCCACCATTGTACACAATTTGTAACCTCAAGAAAAGAGGAGTTCTTTCTTCATTTTCTCTGGTTCCAAACTCTTTCAGACTCTTAATCTCTATTCTCTCTTGTTACTCACGAAATTACTCTCTTGGATACTCACTGAAACTCTCATACTCTCTTACTCTCAATTGCTTACTCTTTGATTCTCTCTTAGTCTTTTACTCTCTCCATCTTTTACACTCGCCCATACTCTGTTTCTATTACTCTCTCACATCATATTGTCTCTTTTCTCACAATGATGAGAAGCTCCTGAATCAATGATCAATGGCCTAGCAGTGTGAGATGCATTATGGATAGAATTTAAAGCATTAATACTTTGGTTACGAGTTTGCATTGAGAGCCTTGATCAAGGCCTCAAGGTCTGACTTTTCGATGAATGTATCCTCCCGAGATGGTTGAGACAAAGTGGGAGGTGGAGCCACCAGTGTGGGTTGTAGAGGTCAAGGCTCTACCATCATTTCCCATGCATATAGCTGGGTGCTGGATGCTCCTGAGCTCTTGCTTCATGGACTCTGGTCTGGCTGTATTTATTTGCCGAGGCTGGCCTGAGATGAGGATGCAGAATCCAGCAGTTGGTTTTGGAGTGGCCTTTGTACTTGCAATGCTCACAAGTCACCGACTTGTCTCCTCCTCCTCTTGGCTTGAAGTGAGCCTTGTTAGCTGAAGCACTCTCCACCTTCTCAACCTTATGTGCCATAGATAAGTCTCCTTTCCACCTCCAAAGAGTCCATCTGAGCCTATCTCCTTTTGTAGCTGAGCACATACTTCATCATAGCTTGGAAGCTCCTTTTCTCTTAAAATGTGTTCGACCACATCATTGAAGCTTGGGCTGAGTGTGAAGAGCAGTCCAAAGATCTTGTCTTGCTCACGCCTGGCTTCAATTGTCTCAGGGTCATTGGAGCTTGGCCTTAGCATCTCCAGCTCAGACCATAGCTGACTATACTTCCCAAGGTGTTTGGTGAAGTCTCCTTCTTCTTGCTGAAAGTGTTGATGGCTCTCTTCACTTCATGATTCTCGTAAGGTTTGAAGTGTTACCATACACTCTTTGTAGAGTATCCCACAACTGCTTTGGAGTTGTACAGTGTGAGTAAGTGTCCATAAGTGGACCATCAAGAGAGCTATGCAAGATAGACAGCACCATGAGATCTTCCCGAACCCATTTGCCTTCATCTATCACTACAATCTCCTTGCCATCTTCTCCTTGGGTGATCTGCTTTGAGCTGAACTTGAAGTAACATGCTCCCAAAGACCTCTTCCTCCAAGGGCTGCTCTGGTCATCCTAGACCAAGTGATGTAGTTTCCTGGTCCTTGAGTGTACATGGGATGAGAACCGCCTGTGGTGCTCCATCTCTTACAAGTAGGCCAAGAAGAATTTAAATTTTTCAAGGCTGGATTTGAGAGAGTTAAGCTCTGAATTGAGAGAACTATGTCTAGAATCAAGATAACCTCTCAAGAAAATGAAATAGGGACAGAACAGAGTAAGCACAACCAAGAACAGAGAATGAAAACTCAAGAACACTCAAGAACAGAGTTTTATTATCCACTGGATAAAAGAATTCTGGAGAGAATTTTAGAAAATAACAAGATGAATCTGAAGAGAAAGGTAAGTAAAGAGTGTTTATGAAGTGATTGAGGTTCTCAAGAGCTTAAAGCTCGATACCATGAAAGAAAATGAAGAACAGAGTAAAACAGAGTAAGAACGAGTATAAGTGATGAGGAACTGTGGAACAAGAGAGGGAGAGAGATGAGAGAGTTTGCAAAGAGTAAAGAGAAGGATTTTTATTTCCTTAGATGATATGTGAAAGAAAATGAAGAACAGTAAAACAGAGTAAGAACAGAGTATAAGTGATGAGGAACTGTGGAACAAGAGAGGGAGAGAGATGAGAGAGTTTGCAAAGAGTAAAGAGAAGGATTTTTATTTCAGATGATATGTGCTTACAATTACAATATAAATAGGCACAGCAAAGTGAGATAAGACAACAAGAATAAGAATAAAGAATGAGGCTGCCCAAGGCTTGAAAGGGACAGACTCAAACAAAGAACCCGCTTAAAAGAACATGTGATCTTTACTATATTTAAATGCCAACTTGCTTCGACCTTTCCTGAACTCTCCAACGGTCCTAAGCACTCAGAACACTCCATTGACTATTTAAAATAGTTCCTTGCCTCCTAAACTCAGCTCTGGTCGAAGTTGCTTCCTTGGTAGGCAAGTCTTGTACGGACTGACTTGTGTTCCAAGTCCGTATGATCATATCTCAATTCATCCGGATGCCTGCTCTTTCTTTCTCTTCTCTTCTCATGTCTTCATTTCAATACTCCCCTCAAGCTTTACCATAAGGCATGGTTAAGCTTGGAACCCATGAAGACATCCTCATTAAAACCTTTTGTGTGAAAAATCCAATGGGACAAAACACACAAGAGGAAAAGAGTAGATGCTTCATGGCTTAAGAGGATCATGATTCGACAAGTCTATGAGTCCCAATCGATGGATGGACTCACTGCACCTTAGTACTCCTTTGGTGAAGATATTCCCTAGCTGATCTTCACTCCTAAGTAAAGCAAGGTAGAATGATCTCGCTTCCACCGCTTGTCTCACCTTGTGACAATCAACTTCAATGTGTTTTGTTCTCTCATGGAAGACCGAGTTGGAGGCTATGTGAGTGGCTGCCTGGTTATCACAAAGGTATCAGGATTGGTGTTGTTGTCTCAATGCCCAAGTCCTTTAGCAAGTTTCTCGATCCATATAAGCTCACTAGTCGCCTTTCTCATGGCTCTATATTCTGCCAAAGACTTGAACATGATACAACCTTCTCGCTTCTTGCTTCCAAGTGACTAGATTGCCTCCTATGAAGGTGCAATAGCCTGTTGTAGACCTCCTGTCCACTCTATCACTCAATCTGCATCACAAGATCCTACAATCTCTGCGGTTTTGTTGCAACCCATCCATACACCTCGACCAGGAGCTTCCCTTAGATATCTTTAAATCTTTCCACCATATTCCAATGATGAACTTGTGGGCTTGCATATGCCGACCGACTTGGTTCATCGCAGCAAATATCTGGTCTTGTGATGGTAAGATAGATCAGCTTCCCAAACATTTTCTATAGAGTTTGAAGTCTCCAAATGGTTCATCTTCAAACCCTCACGCAAGACTTGACCTTTCTTCTAGTGGTGTCTTGGCTGTTCTTTCTTAAGCTTTCCTCACTCACTTAAGATATCGTGTGTACTTTCGAGATAGGAAGAGCCCCTTGAGCTGCATATTTCTATCCCGAAGTACTTTAACTCACCCAAATCTTTAATATCAAAAGCAGCATTTAAGAAAAGCTTTAGTTGAGATGATACCTTCCTTGTCATTTCCTCGTGATGATGATATCATCTACATAAATTAGAACCGCCACAATCCTTTTGCTGGTGAGAGTGGAAGAGTGTGTGATCGTTCGATTTAACAAACCCTTTTCCATTAAGGGTTGTACTTAACTTGTGATACCGTGCTCTTGGTGATTGCTTTAATCCATAGATAGCTCTTCAATCTTAGGACATTTCCGTGCTTGACCATGTCATCCATACCAGGTGGTGGTCTCATGTAGACCTCATCTTCTAGCCTCCTGAAGAAAGGCATTTTTGACATCCATCCGCCATAAATCCCATTCCAAGTTCACAGCAACTGAAAGTAGGATCCTTATGGTGTGGAGTTTAGCTACTGGTGCAAATGTGTCAGGTAGTCTTCTCCATAGACTTGAGTGTATCCCTTGCCACTAGTCTTGTCTTCTTCCTCTCTGGTTGTCCATTTGCCTTGTACTTGATGGTGAAAAGTAGGCTAGTGGCTGCTTTCTTTCCTTTAGGAAGCTTCAGTCTCATACCAAGTATCATTCTTGATCATGGCTCCAACTTCATCCCAAGAGAATCTCTCCACTCATCATGCTCCATTGCTTCTTCATAAGTCTTTGGAACATAATCTTGATCAGATTGGTGATGAAGGCTACATGATCTTGAGGATAACTAGCAAAGGAGCAGGCTGCCTGGATAGGATGAGCTCTGCATTGCTGTTGAAGTATACTCGGTGTTAACCCAATTAGATGGATCTTTTCTCACTCTGGTACTTCTTCTTAATGGCTGAATCTGCTCCTCTATTACGCCTCTTCCTGTCCTTGATCACCATCATACTGATCATCACTAGACTGATCAGATTCTCTCCATCTTGATCATGAACTGAAGCTGAACCATCTTACGGTGTTTACGGTGTTGGTTCATGCTCATTGCCCCCTCGGATCAGGATGGACTGGTTCAACACTTGGTGCTGCTTCTTCATTGTTGACAGCAGCTGGTGGTGATGTAGTGGTTCTAGGCCTCACTGCCCCTAGGCTGAGTAATGCCTAAACTCTCGAATGGTTCTCGGGTTGTTTGCCCTATCGATGGTTCTGTGAGAGATCTCTAAGACTTTCCCAGCTCTTCTCACTGTAGTACCTTTGATTACAAACTTCACATCCCTTGAGACCATCACTATTCTTGAATCTGGTACATAACACTTGTACCCTTTACGTTGTTGAGTATCCTATGAACATAGCTTTGATACTCTTGGGATCAACTTGTTCCTTTGTTCACCTGGTACCAATACATAGCACACACACCCAAACCTGCATAAATGATCTATGGGAGGCTGAGTCTTGTTTAATACCTGAAATGGAGAGACATCTTTGAGGACTTTGGTAGGAATCCTGTGATAAGATAGCATGCAGAAACCACAGCATCTCCCCAAAACCTCTTTGGGACATTGGTGTGGAACATCATGCTCCTTGCAACCTCCATAAGATGGCGATTTTTCCTCTCAGCCACTCCATTTTGTTGTGGTGTGTATGGGCAGCTGGTCTGGTGAATAATACCATGTTTTGCTAAGTGTTGTTTGAAGGCATGGCTAGTGTATTCTCCCCATTATCAAACCTAAAAATTTATCTTGGAATTGAAATGGTTAGTGACATAGTTTTGGAAGTTTATAAAAGCTTCTAGGACCTATCTTTGCTTTTAATCAGTGTGAGCCAAGTATATTTTGATTTCTCATCTATGAATGTCACAAAATATTTATGATTTTCTCTAGAAACACAAGGTGAAGTCCAAACATCAGAGTGAACTAGATCAAAACAATTCTCATAGATAGTCAGTAGATGGAAATCTTGATTTATGATGTTTACCAAGAATACAAGTCTCACAAGTTTCATTTTGCAAAGATAGATCAGGGAACATCAATTTTAAAGCATGAGAATGGGGGTGGCCTAATCTAGCATGCCATAACACATCATTAGCTAAGACGAAGCAGAATTAAAAGCATAAGTAATCTGATCTAAGCTTGGTATCTTCAAGAAAATACAGCTCTCCTTGCTTACACCTTTGCCCAAAGATCTTTATCGGGTCTTAATATCCTGAAAGCACACATCATTAGGACTAAAAATAACATTGCAATTTAAATCATTAGTTGCTCTTTTCACAGATAAAAGAGAAGCAAAGGCTGGCATGTAAAAGCTTGAGATTCTTTATCAAACGTATTCAGATTCCCTACTGTTTCTATGGAATTCTATCACCATTTGCAATTACAACACTTCCTGGGCAGGTTTAATATCACTAATCAGTTTAGCATCCCTAATCATATGATGAGAAGCTCCTGAATCAATGATCAATGGCCTAGCAAGTGAGATGCATTATGGATGAATTTAAAGCATTAATATTGTTACGTGAGTTTGCATTGAGAGCCTTGATCAAGGCCTCAAGGTCTGACTTTCTGATGAATGTATCCTCCCCGAGATGGTTGAGACAAGGCGTGGGAGGTGGAGCCACCAGTGTGGGTTGTAGAGGTCAAGGCTCTACCATCATTTCCCACAAGATATACTGGGTGCTGGATGCTCCTGAGCTCTTGCTTCATGGACTCTGGTCCGGGCTGTATTTATTTGCCGAGGCTGGCCTCGAGATGAGGATGCAGAATCCAGCAGTTGGTTTTGGAGTGGCCTTTGTACTTTCAGAATGCTCACAAGTCACCGACTTGCTCCTCCTCCTCTTGGCTCGCTGAGCCTTGTTACCTGAAGCACTTCCACCTTCTCAACCTTATGTGCCATGATAAGTCACCCTTTCCACCTCCAAAGAGTCCATCTGGAGCCTATCTCCTTTTGTAGCTGAGCACATACTTCATCATAGCTTGAAGCTCCTTTTCTTAAAATGTGTCGACCACATCATTGAAGCTGGCTGAGTGTGAAGAGCAGTCCAAAGATCTTGTCTTGCTCACCTGGCTTCAATTGTCTCAGTGGTCATGGAGCTTGGCCTTAGCATCTCCAGCCTCAGACCATAGCTGACTATACTTCCCAAGGTGTTTCGTGAAGTCTCCCTTCGCTGCAAAGTGTTGATGGCTCTCTTCACTTCATAGATTCTGTAAGGTTTGAAGTGTTACCATACACTCTTTGTAGAGTATCCCACAACTCTTTGGAGTTGTACAGTGTGAGTAAGTGTCCATAAGTGGACCACCAAGAGAGCTATGCAAGATAGACACAGCACCATGAGATCTTCCCAACCCATTTGCCTTCATCTATCACTACAATCTTTGCCATCTTCTCCTCGGTGATCTCGGCTGAGCTGAACTTGAAGCAACATGCTCCCAAAGACCTCTTCCTCCAAGGGCTGCTCTGGTCATCCTAGACCAAGTGATGTAGTTTCCTGGTCCCTTGAGTGTACATGGGATGAGAACTGCTCTGTGGTGCTCCATCTCTTACAAGTAAGCCAAGAAGAATTTAAATTTTTCAAGGCTGGATTTAGAGAGTTAAGCTCTGGAATTGAGAGAACTATGTCTAGAATCAAGATAACCTCTCAAGAAAATGAAATAGGGACAGAGCAGGTAAGCACAACCAAGAGCAGAGAATGAAAACTCAAGAACACTCAAACGAGTTTTATTATCCTTTGGATAAAAGAATTCTGGAGAATTTTAGAAAATAACAAGATGAATCTGAAGAAAGGTAAGTAAAGAGTGTTTCTTGAGTGATTGAGGTTCTCAAGAGCTTAAAGCTCGATACCATGAAAGAAAATGAAGCAGTAAAGCAGTAAGAACAAAGTATAAGTGATGAGGAATCCGTGGAGCGAGGGAGAGATGAGAGAGTTTGCAAAGTAAAGAAAGGATTTTTATTTCCTTAGATGATATGTGCTTACAATTACAATATAAATAGGCACAGCAAAGTGAGATAAGACAACAAGAATAAGAATAAAGAATGAGGCTGCGAGGCTTGAAAGGGACGGGGACTCAAGCGACAACCTGCAAAAAGAACATGTGATCTTTACTATATTTAAATGCCAACTTGCCGACCTTTCCTGAACTCTCCAGCGGTCCTAAGCACTCCAAATCCATTGACTATTTAGAATAGTTCCTTGCCTCCTAAACTCAGCTCTGGAGTTGCTTCTTCCTTGGTAGGCAAGTCTTGCTGGAGCGACTTGTGTTCCAAGTGCATGCGATCATATCTCAATTCATCGGATGCACGCTCTTTCTTCTCTTCTCTTCTCATGTCTTCATTTCAATAATATGTGCTTACAATTACAATATAAATAGGCACAGCAAAGTGAGATAAGACAACAAGAATAAGAATAAAGAATGAGGCTGCCTAAGGCTTGAGTGGACAGACTCAAACAAAGAACCGCTTAAAAAGAACATGTGATCTTTACTATATTTAAATGCCAACTTGCTTCTGACCTTTCCTGAACTCTCCAACGGTCCTAAGCACTCCAGAACACTCCATTGACTATTTAAAATAGTTCCTTGCCTCTAAACTCACTGGGTCGAAGTCAGCTTTTCCTCGTAGTGTTTTCAGACCGACTTGTGTTCCAAGTCCATCGACATATCTCAATTCATCCTGGATGCTCTCTTTCTTTCTCATCCCTTCTCATGTCTTCATTTCAATATAGACACCTTTGCACTGTTGGAATAAAGATAAATAAAGCTGGAGTTGATGAGAGATCAAGCAAATCCAGAGGCAAGTGAAGCATCCAACAAAGCATTTGAATCGCTTGTACAGCCTTGGAGCAAGTAACCTGAGTGTCTTGGAAGTCAAGGCAAGGGAAACTCTCATCCAGCTGAGTCTTATGAAGTAGATTTCAAGTTTAAAAGGGTATCAGACCTGGAGAGAGCTTAGGCAAGTTTGGAATTAAAACAGTAAAACTCACATTTGCATAAGAGGATGAGCCTCACTGGCCACTTTCACTCAACCGTGTGACTGCCCATCTCTCCTCGCCACTCTCCTCCGGTCTCAGATTAACCTTGATGCATCCTCCTGGCTCCATTAGAAACCCCACAATAATATTAGTTTAGTAGATTTGTACTTTAAGATTTGTTTAATACCTTGCAGTTGTAATCCGCTATAAAGCCACCATTGTACACAATTTGTAACCTCAAGCAAAGAGGAGTTCTCTTTCTTCATTTTCTCCTGGTTCCAAACTCTTTCAGACTCTTAATCTCTATTCTCTCTTGTTACCACGAAATTACTCTCTTGATACTCACTGAAACTCTCTATACTCTCTTACTCTCAATTGCTTACTCTTTGATTCTTCTTAGTCTTTTACTTTCCATCTTTTACACTCACTTCATACTGCTTCTATTACTCTCTCTATCATCATATCTCTTTTTTCACATGGTATCGAGCTACAAGCTCTTCGCTAACCTAGAAAGCTTCGCAAACTTATTCCAGCTTATATCTCTCTTTAACACTCTGCTTCTGGTCATCCTTGTATCCTTCCCAAAGCTTGTCCAGAGGGAAGAGACTCACCGTGAAATCAAGATAAAGGAGAACTTTAGCTAGAAGTCAAGGAAGCTTCAGCTCAGTCCAACAAGCCTCATCAAAGTCCGCCAAGCTCTGTTCTTGCAAACCAAGTGCTCTCTATTATCCCCTGGTCCAAAACTCTTCAAGATGGAGAAAATAAGAAGCTTGGCGATTTCTGTGGTGCTCAAGGGGTCAAACTACTTTGTCTGGTCCAGGCTGATGAAGACAGCACTTGGAGGGCAAGGATTGTGGGAGCACCTGCCTACAAGCAGCCCAGCAAAGCAGCACCAAATGGCAGCAAGAAGACCTACTGTCTTGTTGTTCTCCAAAGCTCACTTGCAGTTCCTATTATGGAATCTATTCACACTGGAGACTGCTAAGGAGCTTTGGGAGACTTCTACAAGGTCTATGGCAACTCATCTAACCTCACAAGGGTGTATGAGCTCAAGAAGGCTATAAACAACCTGTCTCAGAGGAGATGGAGTTTAATGATCACTTTGCGTCAACTCTCTGGGGGTGAACTTGAGTCATGAGACCTTCTACAACAGACCCAACCATCATCCATGAAAGAAGAGAGCAAGATAAGGTGTTTGCTCCTTCTACCCTCAAGACAATGTACACCGACCTCATTACACATCTTGAGGTCAGAGAAACTTCCCACTTTGATGAGGTGTGTTCTCAAGTCCAAAAGGAGCTTGGATCACACGGCTGTTTGAAGGGAAGGAGTCCCTTTCTCTTGCAAATCAAGCACTTTTCTCACCATACAAGGAACAAGATAAGAAGGAGGAGGGAGAGGACTCAGTGTGAGCATTTTCAGCTGATGGACACACCAAGGAGAAGTGTTGGGACCTTCACCCACAAGTGTTGTCTCTCCATCATTAAATCAAGACAAAGAAGAAGATTTTGCCCATGCCGCTCTCGTGAGCCTACACATGATGTATATTCTCGACCATGGAGAGATTGTTGGAGAAGAGGTCAGATGGTAATAAGTCTTGGTTGAGCCAGAACACGGCTGTCCTTTGAAGATACCTCAAGGAGGATTGATGGAGAGGCAGACCAGAAGTATTGACATGAAGACATGGAAAGAGAAGATAGAGGAAGAGAAGGCATCCGGATGAGTGTAAACAAGTGATCTCGCTTCATACTTGGTGTACAAGGCATTCTACACTTCCTTGACTACCAAGCATGTCACCAGAGATGAGTTTGGGAGGCAAGGATATATTTTAAATAAGCAAAGAAGAGTTCGATGGTTCAGAGCTTGAATGCTCGAGAAGATCGAAGCAAGTTGCATTTAAATAGTATAAAGCACATGTTCCAAAAGAGGGAAGGGACCGCTTGTGTGATGTCCCTTTCACTCTCCGTGCTGCTTTGTTTATTCATTTCCTCTTGTCTTGTTTCACATTGCAGCCTCTTTAAATAACCATGTAATATGTTCTCAATGAATCAAGGAAACAGTTCTTCCTTTCTCTCTTTCTACTCGCCAAACTCTCTCTTACTTACTCTGTTCTTCCTCCGTTCTTACTCTGTTCATTTTCTAACATGGTATCGAGCTTGCAAGCTCTTGAGACCCCCATTTCTTCCGCAGTTACTCTATTCTCTTGTCTCTCGTGGATTCATCTCTTTACTTTCTTAATTTACTCTCCAAACTCCTTTTATCCAGTTGGATAATAGACTGCTTCGAGTCTTTCATTCTGCTTCTTGGCTGTGCTCACTCTGCTCGTTTCTATTTAATTTTCTTGAGAGTTTATCTTGATTCTAAGCTTGATTTCTTCAGTTCCAGAGTGTTCCAGCATTGAAAAACTCTTGAAAAATTATTTAAACCTCCCTTGGCCAGGAAAAGATGGAGCACCACAGAGCAGCTTCACATTCCATGCACACTCAAGGGACGGAAACTACATCACCTGGTCTAGAATGACCAGAGCAGCCCTTGGAGGAAGAGGTCTTTGGGAGCATGTTACTCAAGTTCAGCACCAAAGCAGATCACCCAAGGAGAAGATGGCAAGGAGATTGTAGTGGTAGATGAAGGCAAATGGGGTCGGAAGACCTCCGGTGCTGTCTATCCCGCATAGCTCTCTTGATGGTCCTCTTATGGATACTTACTCACACCGTGAAACTCCAAAGCAGCTTGTGGGATACCCCGCAGAGAGTGTATGGCAACACTTCAAACCTTACCAGATCTATGAAGTGAAGAGAGCCATCAACAACTTGCAGCAGAGAAGGAGACTTCACCAAACACCTTGGGAAGTACAGTCAGCTATGGTCTGAGCTAGAGATGCTAAGGCCAAGCTCCAATGATCTGAAACTCTTGAAGCTAGGCTGAGCAAGACAAGGTCTTTGGACTATTTTTCACACTCAGCCCAAGCTTCAATGATGTGGTCAGCACATTTTGAGAGAAAAGGAGCCTAAGTTATGATGAAGTGTGTGCTCAACTTCAAAAGGAGATAGGCTCAGATGGTCTCTTTGGTGGTGGAAAAGGGAGTTATCTATGGTTCACAAGGCTGAGAAGGTAGAGAGTGTTTCTCTAACAAAGCTCACTTTAAACCAAGAGGAGAGGAGACAAGTCAAGTAACTTGTGAGCATTGCAAGTACAAAGGACACTCCAAGAACAACTGCTGGATTCTTCATCCTCATCTCTCAGCCAGCCTCAACTAACAAGCCCTACCAAGCCAGAGCCCATGAAGCAAGAGCTCAGAGAGCAGCCAGCACCAAGCTACATGCATGGGAGATGATGGGAAGGCATTGGTCTCTACAACCCACACTGGTGGCTCCACTTCCCACCATTCCCAGCCACTCCATGAGGATGCATTCATCGAAGTCAGACACATGAGGCCTTGATCAAAGCCCTCAATGCAAACTCGGTAACCAAAGTATTAATGCTTTAAATTCTATGCACACCGCTAGACCTTTAATAATTGATTCAGAGCTTCTCACCATATGATTAGGATGCTAAACTGATTAATGATATTAAACCAGCTCTAAAGTGTTGTTGTGATTGCAAATGGTGATAGAATTCAATTGAGGGAGTAGGAAACTGAACTTGTTTAATAAAGAGTCTCAAGCATTCTATATGCCTCGCCTTCACATCAAATTTATTATCCGTTAGAGAGCAACTAATGATCTGAACTGCAATGTTATTTTCAGTCCTAATGATGTTTGCTTTCGTGATATTAAGACCAGTAAGGTGCTTGGAAAGGGTGTGAGCAAGGGAGAACTTTATTTGCTTGAAGACACCACTCTATCGATTTATCCGCTTCAATTCTGTTTTAGCTAGTAATGTGTTATGGCATGCTAGATTAGGCCACCCCCATGCTCGCTTGAGTTTAATGTTGCCTAATTTATCTTTTCAAAATGAATCTTGTGAGGCTTGTATTCTTGGCAAACATTGCAATCTGTTTTTCCTCAATCTATGACTATTTATGAAAAATGCTTTGATCTAGTGCATTCTGATGTATGGACTGCCCTTGTGCATCTAGAGAGAACCATAAATATTTTGTGACATTCATAGATGAGAAATCAAAGTATACTTGGCTCACACTGATTAAAAGTAAAGATAGAGTTTTAGAAGCTTTTATTAACTTCCTAACTATGTAACTAACCATTTCAATTCCAAGATCAAAAATTTTAGTCCGATAATGGTGGGGAGTATACTAGCAATGCATTCAAACAACACCTAGCACACCATGGCATTATACATCAAACAAGCTGCCCATACACACCACAACAAAATGGAGTTGCTGAAAGAAAGAACGACATCTTATGGAGGTTGCAAGGAGCATGATGTTTCACACAATGTCCCAAAGAGGTTTTGGGGAGATGCCATGGATCAGTTTGCTATCTGATCAACAGATCCCCACAAAAGTCCTCAAAGATCTCTCCTTTTCAGGTATTAAACAAGATCAAACCTCCATTAGATCATTTGCGTGTGTTTGGTTGTGTGTGCTATGTCTTGACACCGTGAGAGCAGAGAAACAAGCTGGAGGCCAAGAGTGTCAAAGGCATATTCATAGGCTACACTCACACGCGAAAGGGTACAAATGCTACATTCCAGATTCCAGAAGAGTTATGGTTTCAAGGGATGTCAAGTTTGTGGAATCAAAGGGTACTATGATGAGAAGAGCTGGGAAGACCTCGTGAGATCTCTCACAAGGACCATCCGATAGGCGCATAACCCGGAATTATTTTGGAGAATTTGGGGATCAGTCAGCCTAAGAGCAGTGTAGCACCAGCACCAGCACCATCTCCATCACCACCAGTGGATATTAACCATGAAGAAGCAAAGACCATTGTGGACCCAGTCCATCCCGATCCGAGGGGGCAATGAGCATGGATCAACACAGAAATTCGTAAGATGATCCAGCAAGAGTTCATGATCAAGATGGAACAGAATCTGATCGTCTAGTGGAGATCAGAATGATGTCCAAGAACAGGAAGAGGCAGTGATAGAAGAGCAGAGTCAACCATTGAGAAGAAGTACCAGAGTGAGAAAAGACCCATCAAATTGGATCAACACCGAGTATACTTCAACAATGCAAAGGCTCATCCTATCCAAGCAACCGTTCATTTGCAAGCTATCCTCAAGAGCATGTAGCCTTCATCTCTAATCTGATCAAGAATATGTTCCAAAGACTTATGAAGAAGCTATGGAGCATGATGAGTGGAGAAAGTCCGCTGAGATGAAGTTGGAGCTATGATAAAGAATGACACTTGGTATGAAACCGAAGCCCAAAAGGAAAGAAAGCAGTCACCAGCCGCCTACTCTTCACCATCAAGTACTTAGCAAATGGAAAGCCGAAAGAAAGAAGACAAGGCTTTGCAAGAGGATATACCCAAGTATATGGAGAAGACTATCTGGATACTTTTGCACCAAGATAAGCCCACACCATAAGGATTGGCTCTCGCAGAACTTGAATGGGATCTATGGCGATGAATGTCAAAAATGCCTTTCTACAAGGAGAACGGAGGATGAGGTGTATATGAGGCCACCTCCTGGTATGGAAGACATGGTCAAGCCAGAAATGTTCTAAGGTTGAAGAAGGCTATCTATGGTCTAAAACAATCACCAAGAGTCTGGTACCACAAGCTGAGTACAACTCTCAATGGAAGAGGATTTGTAAAATCGAAGCTGATCACACCCTCTTCACCCTCACAAGCAAGCAAGGAATTGTGGTGATATTGATCTATGTGGATGATATTATCATCACAGAAGCAATAAGGAAGGTATCATTTCTACTAAAGCTTTCCTTAAATCTAGCTTTGATATTAAAGATTTGGTGAGCTAAAGTACTTTCTAGGATTGAGATGTGCCGCCTAAAGAGGGGCTGTTCTTATCTCAAAGAAAGTACACACTTGATCTTTTAAATGAGGCAGGAAAGCTTGGAGCAAGAGTAGCTAAGACACCACTTGAAGAGGGTTACAAAGTCTTGCGTGGGGAGATGATGATACTCCTTTTGATTTCAAACTCTATAGAAGAATGGTTGGGAAGCTGATCTATCTCACCATTACAAGACCAGACATCTGCTTTGCTGTGAATCAAGTCAGCCAGATATGCAAGCACCAAAAGTTCACCACTGGAATATGGTGGAGAGGATCATGAGATATCTAAGGGAGGCTCCCGGTCAAGGTGTTTGGATGGGTTGCAACAAAAGCACGAGATGTGGGATATTGTGATGCAGATTGGCTGGTGATAGAGTGGACAGGAGGTCAACTACAGGCTATTGTACCTTCATAGGAGGCAATCTGGTCACTTGGAAGAGCAAGAAGCAGAAGGTGGTATCATGTTCAAGTGCCGGCGTAATACTGAGCAATGAGGAAGCTTACTAGGAGCTTATCCGATCAGGAACTCCGCTAAGAGACTTGGGCATTGAGACAGCAACACCAATCACAATGCATTGTGACAACCAGGCTGCCATTCACATAGCATCCAACTCAGTCTTCCATGAGAGAACAAAGCATATTGAGGTGGATTGTCACAAGGTGAGACAAGAAGGAGCAGAAGATCATTCTACCTTGCTACACTAGGAGTGAAGATCAACTAGCAGATATCTTCACCAAAGAGAGCACTAAGGTCTGTGAGTCCATCCATCCAAGATTGGGACTCATAGACTTGTCTCAGATCATGATCCTCTTAAGCCATGAAGCATCTCTTTTTCCTCTTGTGTGTTTTGTCCCATTGGGTTTTTCACACAAAAGGTTTTAATGAGGGATGTCTTCATGGGTTCCAAGCTTAACCATGCCTTATGGTAAAGCTTGAGGGGAGTATTGACATGAAGACATGGAAAGAGAAGATAGAGGAAGAGAAGGCATCCGGATGAGTGTAAACAGTGATCTGCTCATACTTGGTGTACAAGGCATTCCACACTTCCTTGACTACCAAGCAAGCATGTCGACCTGTGAGATGAGTTTGGGAGGCAAGGATATATTTTAAATAAGCAAAGAAGAGTTCTGATGGTTCAGAGCCGCTGAATGCTCGAAGAAGATCGAAGCAAGTTGCATTTAAATAGTATAAAGCACATGTTCCAAAAGAGGGAAGGGACCGCTTGTGATGTCCCTTTCACTCTCCAGTGCTTTGTTTATTCATTTCCTCTTGTCTTGTTTCACATTGCAGCCTCTTTAAATAACCATGTAATATGTTCTGAATGAATCAAGGAAACAGCTTCTTCCTTCTTCTCTCTCTTTCTACTCTCTCAAACTCTCTCTTACTTACTGCTCTTCCTCTCGTTTTACTGCTTCTTCATTTTCTAACAAGAAGTTGACCAACCATCCACCAGGCTGGATCTTCTCATACCTTGTGTGTGAACCGGTTGAATTAGGGCGAGCCTGTTTGGGTGTTGAGCTCCTGGTTCAAGAGACACACAACGTAAGAATGGTGGTGTAAGGCATGGAGCAGAGACCAAGGGTGGATCAGTTCGCTTAAGCGCAAGTGTTGGGACTGTTGTGCTCCTGGTTCAAGTTCAGTATTGTTACTTCCAAGCTTGGTCCTTCACATATACTCTCCGATCAAGCTTGAGGAGGGTAATGGTGAGCACCTCGAAGGTTCAAGTCATCCATTCTCACCGAGATCAGGTGGAGTTCACTCATCAAAGTGGAGTTTAAAGTGGAGTTCACTTCAGATACTCATTATCACCTGATCAAAGAAGCCATCTAGAACCTATGCTTTTCTGCAGCTTGGTCCTTCCTATTCTCAGTTCCAAGCATGAGATTGAGCTTCCATGATCCGATTGTGTCTTTACCAAGTGGGATTCGTGGAGTTCACTCCACCACATCGATGAAAGGGAAGCACCTTAAACTCATCTCAATACATTCATGATTGTTCTTATACTTAAAATGTTATTGAGCTTGATGTGATCGAATGCATTACCTTGAGAACTTATGCACCTTTGGGATAATGTATCAGGTACCTTATTTGGAGCTTTGGTCCCTAAGCCCTTTCAAGATGGCGAAAATGTAAGAGATGAGAAACAACCGGCCTAAAGAAGAGTCCAAGCTGGTGTGTGCAAGTTATGGAGTTCATCCTTGCTGCACAAGTCAGGCCATGATCCAGAGTCTAAGGGTTCCACCATGAGTTATCTGAAACTCCTAGACTCACCGGTCAATCCCTAGAATTGTCAACTCCACTCTTTTCCCTACGTGTTGGTTTTATCCCATGAGGTTTTCCACACTTACGTTTTTAATGAGGGAGATTCTTCAGTGTTCCAAGCTTGTCCAAGGTGTGAGAAAAGAGTCAATATGATGTGAGAGAGTAATAGAAACAGAGTATGGGCGAGTGTAAGAGATGGAGAGAGTAAAAGACTAAGAGAGAATCAAAGAGTAAGCAATTGAGAGTAAGAGAGTATGAGAGTTTCAGTGAGTATCCAAGAGAGTAATCGCGAGTAACAAGAGAGAATAGAGAGATTGAGAGTCTGAGAGAGTTTGGAACCAGAGAAAATGAAGAAAGAGAACTCCTCTTTGCTTGAGGTTACAAAATGTGTACAATGGTGGCTTTATAGCCAGAGTACAACTCGGCAAGGTATTAAACAAATCATAAAGTACAAATTTACTAAACTAATATTATGGGGTTTCTAATGGAGCCAGGAGGATGCAGCCAAGGTGAATCTCACCAGAGGGAGTGAGAGTGACAGTGAGGGAGAGATGGGCACAAATTGCCGAGTGAAAGTGACGCAGCTCTTCCTCTTACACATGTGACTTTTACTCTATTTAATTCCAAACTTGCCTAAACTCTCTCCAACGGTCTGATACTTTTAAACTTCAAATCTGCTTCGAAGACTCAGCTGGACGAAGTTTCCCACTTGCCTTGACTTCCAAGACACTCTAGGTTACTTGCACTTAAGATCGCATAAACAGATTCAAATCACTCGTCGATGCTTCATTTGCTTGTTCGTTTTGCTTGATCTCTCATCAGCTCCAGCTTAATTTATCTTCATTCCAACACTTCCTCAAGCTTGACCATAGGAGATCCTTGGACAAGTTGGAACACAAGAAGCTCCTCATTAAAACCTAAGTGTGGAAAACCTCATAGATAAAACCAACACTTAGTGGAAAAGAGTGTTCAACAATGCCTAGGATTGGCCAGTGAGTCTAAGGAACTCAGATGACTCATGGTGGAGTCCTTGACTCTGATCATGGCCTTATTTCAATGGCAAGTCAGGCACCAATGCCTTCTTGCTTCACACTTCAAAGCCGCTGAACTCTCCATGTGGCTGGTTCTTTTGTCCCCTTTCTTCTCGACTCTCCCGCCATCATCAAGGGTTTGATCCACCACCAGACTCTCCATTATGAGCTCCAAGTACCTGATTCAAACAATGCATAAATACTTGCATCAATTCTCAAGGCATAAACTATTCAAACTTAAACTCAAAGATTGAACTGGTTACTCCCCTTGCATATTTGTGGAATGTGGTGAGGAGGTCTGCCTTCTTGGCTTGTGGACTTGAATCTCACTCCATTCCTTTCACAGCAGCCACTGCATTGTCTTCGAGTCTCCAACTTGGTGGGGACTTTACAACCTTCGATCAGCCTTTTAGACCTTCTCTTAAGGCACACTAGATGGACAGCCTTGTTGTTGCTAAGCCAAGTATCCCATGCTGGTTGGAGTCTTCTTGAATCCTTGCAATGGCTTTAAGAATGGACATTGGCTTCTCATTTAACATCCCTCAAGCTTGACCTGAGAATGAGAGTATATGGTCAAGCTTGGAAGATGAGAGCCAATGATCACCAATGCCTTGAAACCACTGCCCTCTCGGCTTGAGTGGTGGTCTTTTCTCGAGTGTACTTCCTTTCCACCCTCTTGGCATCAGGTAAGACACATTCCAGATCATGGAAGCTCAATCACACGCTCAATCACATGGTTGCAATGGGTTCTAGATGCCTTTTGATCCGTTAGCAATAAGTATTGCAAGAGTGAACTCCACCACTTGCAAACTCCAATTATGATCGTGAGTGAACTCCATTTCTGATCTCTGTGAGGAAATACGACTTGAACCTTCAGGAATGTTCTCCATTACCCTCCTCAAGCTTGATCCGAGAGTATAAGTGAAGGACCAAGCTGGAAGTGAGCAATACTGAACTTGAACCAGAGCACAACAGTACAACACCCGCTTAAGCCAACTGATCCACCCTTGGTCTCGCCTCCAATGCCTTACACCACCATTCTTCCTTGTGTGTCTCAACCAGGAGCTCAACACCCAAACAGGCTGTGCTTAATTCAACCGTTCTACACACAAGGTATGAGAAGATCCAGCCTGGTGGATGGTTGGTCAACTTCTGGCCTGCCTCTCCATCAATCCTCCTTGAGCTATCTTCAAAGGACAGCCGTGTTCTGGCTCAACCAAGACTTATTACCATCTGGCCTCTTTCTCCAACAATCTCTCCATGGTCAGAATATACATCATGTGTAGGCTCGAAAGATGGGCAAAATCTTCTTCTTTGTCTGGATTTGATGATGGACGAGAACAACACTCAGGTACCGAAACATCACTCAAACTCCAGCAAGAATCAGACCACACACACTAGATCAGCCCTTGATAACTCACCAAGTCTGATCCCAATGTTTTTGAGAAAAATGCAATGGACGAAGAATCTAAACAACTCATTCAGTTCAACTCCATGCACATAAACATCACTAACTCGCCGGTATGATAACTCATCAATAACAAGGCAATTAGGCTATTTTATCAATTTTAATGACAATAACAGAGACTAGACAACTCATCAATCTCTTTATGCAACACATGAATGCAGTACAAGATCAGGAAACTCTCCTAGACCTTTAGCAATGCAACAAGACGTAAGCGATACTAAGCAACTCACTTAGACCAGATAACACAAACATCATAAGTATCATGGGACAGAAACTAGGTTCAACAACTCTAGCAACTTGAACCTGTCCCAAGAATACCAAACAAACCAGAGATTCATCTAGACAACTTAAGCAAGTTTAATAACTTTCCTAAGACAGGATAGATAAATCCAACAAGTTGACACAATGCTCATACAAAAGAAAGGAGGTCATGCTTACAAACAAGAAACCTCGCTGGTTTCTTGAACCTCCAGCCCATGGGGCTTACTGAGAATGTATTGGGGCCTCCTCTCCTCCAGCTTCCTTGGATAGAGAAAGAGCTTGGTCGCCATTCATCACCATGAGCGAACTTTTGCAGATTTGCCATTGAGCTTCATTTGAGATATGGCTCCAAACATCAATGCCTCCCCGGTTTTTCTTCATAATTATGACCCATAGATGATTGTTTGGACATTTGAGCTTCAATCGAATCGCCCCAACTCCTGTCTTCTTCATCTTGGAGATTTTGGACCAATGGATAATGTGAGAGCACCCACGGTTTGCAAGAAGTGAGCTTGAAACTGAACATTGGTGAGGCTTGCTGACGAGCTTAAGCCTCTTGAGTTCCAGAAACTAAAGTACTCCTTTATCTTGAGTTCTGGTGAGCTTCTTCCTTTAAGCTTTGGACCGAGGACAAGGATGAACGCAAACGAGTTTTAAAGAGACGGAACGCAAAATGACGCATGGAAGTTTCCGGTTTCGTGAGCTTAAAGCTCGATAATATGTGAGAAAAGAGTCAAGATGTGAGAGAAAGACAGAACATATGGGCTTAAAGGTAAGATGGAGAGAGGAAGAGTAGCATTGAAAAGAGAGAGAGTTGCATTTCGAGGAGTAACAAGAGAGAATAGATTGAGAGTCTGAGAAAGTTTGACCAGAATAAAAGAGAATCCCTTTGAAAGCCGGGAGTTCAAAATGTGTATAATGGTGGCTTTATAGTCAAAGAAGGACCAAGAAGGTATTAAACAAATCATAAAGTACAAATCTACTCAAATATTATTGTGGGGTTTCTGGTGACAGGAGGATGCCAAGAATCGACAGTGAGATGACAGGAGGGAACAGTCGGTTGAGGGAGACGCTGTTTTCTCTCTTATGCACATGACTTTTACTTATTTAATTTCCAAACTGCCTAAACTCTTCTCAACGGTCGATACTCTTTAAACTTCAAATCTCAGAAGATTAGTTGGACGAGTTTTCACTGTTTGATTTCCAGACACTCTAGGTTACTTCAGTTCTAAGATGTATTAGATTCACCGCTGCTCGATGTTATTGTTGCTTCAGTTTTGCTTGATCTCATCAGCTCCAGCTTAATTTATCTTCATTCCAACACGCGATCTCCCAAGCGGTCGCTTGAGGAGTGTTGGAATAAAGATAAATAAAGCTGGAGTTGATGAGATCAAGCAAATCGCAGCAAGCAAGGAAGCATCCGCAACAAGCGATTTGAATCTGCTTGTACAGCCTTGGAGTGCAAGTAACCCAGAGTGTCTTGGAAGTCAAGGCAAGTGGGAAACTCGCCCAGCTGAGTCTTATGAAGTAGATTTCAAGTTTAAAAGGTATCAGATCGCTGAGAGAGTTTAGGCAAGTTTGGAATTAAATAGAGTAAAACTCACATTTGTATAAGAGGAGCCTGGCTGCCACTTTCACTCAACCTGATCATGGCTATATCTCTCTCCCGCACTCTCCCTCTGGTCTAGATTAACCTGGATGCATCCTCCTGGCTCCATTAGAAACCCCACAATAATATTAGTTTAGTAGATTTGTACTTTAAGATTTGTTTACCTGTAAGTGTAACCGCTATAAAACACCATTGTACACAATTTGTAACCTCAAGCAAAGAGGAGTTCTTCATTTTCTGGTTCCAAACTCTTTCAGACTCTTAATCTCTATTCTCTTGTTACTCACGAAATTACTCCTTGATACTCACCGAAACTCTCATACTCTCTACCTCAATTGCTTACTCTTTGATTCTCTCTTTACTCTCTCTCTCCATCTTTTACACTTGCCCATACTGCTTCTATTACTCTCTCACATCATATTGCTCTTTTCTCACATGCACCAGTAGCAAAACTTCACACCATAAGGATTCTTCTCTCGCTGGGCGGAACTTGAATGGGATCTATGGCATGGATGTCAAGAATGCTTTTCTTCAAGGAGAGCTGGAAGATGAGGTCTACATGAGACCACCACCTGGTATAGAAGACATGGTTAAACCAGGAAATGTTTTAAGATTGAAGAAAGCAGTCTATGGATTAAAACAGTCTCCAAGAGCTGCACCACAAGCTGAGTACAACTCTCAATGGAAAAGGGTTTATAAAATCTGAACCGAGCACACTCTCTTCACTCTCACAAGCAAGCAAGGAATTGTGGTGATCCTGATCTATGTAGATGATATTATCATCACAGGAAGTGACAAGGAAGGTATCATCTCTACCAAAGCTTTTCTTAAGTCTACATTTGATATTAAAGATTTGTGAGCTAAAGTACTTTCTGGATTGAGATACTTCAAGGAGGGGCTGTTCTTATCTCAAAGAAAGTACACACTTGCTCTTTTAAATGAGGCAGGAAAACTTGGAGCAAGAGTACAAAACACCACTTGAAGAGGTTACAAAGTCTTGCGTGAGGGGAGATTGATGATACCTGGCGACTTCAAGCTCTATAGAGAATGGTTGGGAAGCTGATCTATCTCACTATTACAAGACCAGACATCTGCTTTGCTGTGAACCAAGTCAGCCAAGATATGCAAGCACCAAAGGTTCATCATTGGAATATGGTGGAAAGGATCATGAGATATCTAAGGAGGCTCCGGTCAAGGTGTTTGGATGGGTTGCAAAAGCACATGTAAATTGTGGATATTGTGATGCAGATTGGCTGGTGATAGAGTGGACGGAGGTCTACTACAGGCTATTGTACCTTCATAGGAGGCAATCTGGTTACTTGGAAGAGCAAGAAGCAGAAGGTGGTATCATGTTCAAGTGCCGAGGCGTAATATGAGCAATGAGGAAGCTTACTAGGAGCTTATCTCGATCAGGAACTTGTTAAGAGACTTGGGCATTGAGACAGCAACACCAATCACAATGCATTGTGATAACCAGGCTGCCATACACATAGCATCCAACTCAGTCTTCCATGAGAGAACAAAACACATTGAAGTGGATTGTCACAAGGTGAGACAAGCAAGGGAGCGTAAGATCATACTGGCCATACACTAGAAGTGAAGACCAGCTAGCTGATATCTTCACCAAAGGAGCAGCACTAAGGTCTGTGAGTCCATCCATCCAAGATTGGGACTCATAGACTTGTCTAGATCATCATCTCCTTAAGCCATGAAGCATCTACTTTTTCCTCTTCAGTGTTTTTGTCCCATTGGGTTTTTCACAAAAAGGTTTTAATGAGGGATGTCTTCATGGGTTCCAAGCTTAACCATGCCTTATGTTCAAGCTTGAGGGGAGTATTGACTTGAAGGCATGTATTAACATGGAGTCATGAAGATAGAAGAGAAAGAGATGCATTCGTGCATGTAGAAGATAACTTATGCACTCCATCTCGCATGTCTTGACCTACAAGGAAAGGAATGGAGCCAAGGAAGAGTTCAAACATGCCTTAAGCTTTCAGATATCAATCTGACCGTTGGCAAGAGAGAAGGCAAGTGGGAGTATTTAAATGGTTAAAGTCACATGTTCTACTTTGAGGAGAGAGAGAGGTAACGCTGAGGACTGTCCTTTCACCTGACCGCAGCAACATTGTTTAATCTATTCTTGTCTTGTTGCCAATCTCACTTTCTTTAAATATTGTAACCTTGTACACAATTAATCTAAGGGAAAGAGTTCTCCTTTCACTTATCTCTCTCTTGCCATTATCTCTCTCATTCTTACTGCTTTCACTGCTCTTACTCGTTCTTCATATTTCTATCACAACCCTTAATGGAAGAGGGTTTGTAAAATCAGAACCTGATCATACACTCTTCACTCTCACCAGCAAGCAAGGGATTGTGGCAATCCTCATCTATGTAGATGATATCATCATCACAGGAAGTGATAAGGAAGGTATCACCTCAACTAAAGCTTTTCTTAAATCTGCTTTTGATATTAAAGACTTGGGTAAGAACAGAGTGAAAACAGAGTAAGAATGAGAGAGATAATGGCAATGTTGAGATGAAGCAATGAAAGACCAAGGAAGATCAAAGGAAGAGCATTGGCGCCAGCAAAGATAATTTGAATCTACCTTGGGAATCAAGGCAATCCGCATGCATTGGGAACCAAGGAACTAATGTGCAACTAATGTGCCTTATGAAATCAAAGTTGAAGAAGTCCAAGGTGATTAAATAATAGCTGGATGTCGGCAAGGCTGAAGATGAGCGTTGGAGTGGTGTGGACCACTTGGTCACATGCTGGTGCAGGCTGAAGAGAGACGCTACGTGCGTCCTTTCAAGCTCCACTCGCATTCTTCTTCCTTCTCTTTGTTTATTCTTTTCTTTGTCTCCTTGTGTCCTGATTTGGTCTTTAAATATTGTTGTATGAGCTACTCTTTTATCAAGCAATCAACGAGCTCTTTAGTTGCTTCACTCTCTCTGAATTCTCTTAACTCTCTCTCTTGTTCTTGCTCGGTTTCCAGCAAATAACTCTCTTAAATCTCTTAATCTCACATGGTATCAGAGCACTCCAGCTCTTGAGACCTAAATCTCACTATTCTAAACACATTCTTCCAAAATCTACTCATTTCCACTCTGTTTCTCTTTTATTCTCACCAACAATTTTTTCTTTTCTCACGATTTGAACTGAGATGGATATGGACAATGGGAAGGTGAAGGTGAAGGTTCAGTTGCTCTTAATGGAGTCAACTATCTACTGTGGTCAAGGCTAGTTAAGACAGCCTTAGGAGGAAGAGGTCTTTGGTCTCATGTAGCTGAAGGCAAGTCCTCTAAACAAACCAGCCTAGGAGAGGATGGTAAAGAAGTGGTGGCGGCCGATGATGGCAAATGGGATCAGGAGGATCTCATGGTGTTGACTATCATTCAAGGAAGCCTTGATACACCAATCTTGGAAGCTTACTCCTACTGTGAAACTTCCAAGGAGCTATGGGATACTCTACAAAAGGTTTATGGTAACATTTCTAACCTTAGTAGAGTATTTGAAGTGAAAAAGCCATTAACTCTCTCCAGCAAGAGGACTCGGATTTTACCAAACATTTTGGGAAGTTTAGAGCCTTATGGGCAGAGCTAGAGATGTTAAGGCCAGCTACTGTTGATGCAAGTGTTCTAAATGCAAGAAGAGAGCAAGACAAGGTCTTTGCCTTACTCCTCACACTGCATCCAAGCTACAATGATCTGATTAAGCACATACTGAGCTGAGAAGTTACCCACTCTTGAAGAAGTGTGCTTGATTCAAAGAGAGCAAGGGTCTGTGGATCTATTTGGAGGAAAAGCGAGCTTGTCCTTGGAAACCAAGCTGAAGGTGTTGCAAACAAGGGGTCTTACAAGGCGTAAGACAAGAAAGTGTGGGTTTGTGATCATTGCAAGAAGAAGGGTCATGGAAGAGACAAATGCTGGATCCTGCATCCCCATCTCAAGCCTCGAAGTTCAGGACTCCTCCAATGATGCAGAGCTCACTTCTCACGGTGAAATGGAGCCATCCAGTTCCACACACACTGAAAGAAGAAGGCCGCAGCAGCAAGCAGCTACAAAGCTATGAGTTCTGCATGGAGATTTCATCAAGAGGTCTGAGATTGATGCACTGATCAAAGCCCTCAAGGAGAACTCTGGTAACACCCTTGGTATCTCTAAATGCATGCATTGATGGTATATCTTTGAATGCTTGAATGCTCAAAGCTGTCTAAACCACTTGTGATTGATTCGGTGCTAGTCATCATATGATTAGTGACTTAGAACTGATTAGTAACATTGCTCCAGCAGTGGGTCATGTAATGGTAGCTAATGGTGCAAAGGTTCCTATTAAGGAGTAGGAGATCTTAAACTATTTAACAAGGATTCTAAAGCCTTTTACATGCCTACATTCACCTCTAATTTGCTATCTGTTAAAAGAGCCACCAATGACTTGAATTGCAATGTTATTTTCACTCCTAATGAGGTTTATTTTCAGGATACTGAGACTAGTAGGTTGCTGGGCAAAGGTGTGACAAAGGGCGACTTATACTTGCTCAAGGACACTAAGCTTGCTACCGATTTATCTGTTGCTTTAAATTCTATTTCTGATTTCCCTAAGGATGTATTATGGCATGCTAGATTGGGACACCCCATTCTAGAGCTTTGAACATCATGTTGCCTAGTATCTTGTTTAAGTCTGATTGTGAAGCTTGTATCCTAGGAAAGCATTGCAAATCTGTTTTACAAGATCAAGTACTATTTATGAGAACTGCTTTGATTTGATTCATTCGATGTGTGGACAGCCCCTTGTGCCTCTAGAGAACAGCATAAGTATTTTGTGACTTTTATTGATGAAAAATCAAAGTATACGGATCACATTGCTGCAATCTAAAGATAGGGTGTTAGAAGCTTTTATAAACTTCCGTAATCATGTAACTAACCATTACAATGCCAAGATCAAAATTTTTAGATCAGATAATGGAGGGAATATACAAGCCATTCTTTCAAACAACATCTGGCCAAACATGGAGTGATTCACCAAACCAGCTGCCCATACACACCTCAGCAAAATGGTGTAGCTGAGAGAAAGAATCGCCACCTTATGGAGGTTGCAGAAGCATGATGTTCCACACCAATGTGCCAAAGAGGTTTTGGGAGATGCTGTCATGACAGCTTGTTATCGATCAATAAAATCCCCACCAAAATCCTACAAGACCAGTCTCCACATGAGGTATTGAACAAACAAAACCCTCCATTGATCACCTTGGTATTTGGTTGCTTGTGTTTTGTCTTGATTCCAGGACAACAAAGAAACAAGCTAGAACCAAGGAGTACTAGAGCAATGTTCATTGGGTATTCACCAAACCGTAAGGGGTATAAGTGCTATTCACCAAACCAGGAGGGTTCTTATCTCTAGAGATGTGAAGTTTGCTGAGTACAAAGGCTATCATGATGAGAAGAGTTGGGAGGAAGTCAAGAACTTGTCTCAATCAGCCGATAGGCGGCAAACTTGAGGAGAATCATGGAAAGTATTGGTATAAGCATACCTCAGAGAGGAGCGACCTACACCACCCACGTGCCAAGACCATCACTCACCGGATGCTGATGATGAGGCGACTCCAGCTTCTCCTCTTGTTCTGAGGGGAATCAAACTGAACAGCAGCAACACCAAGAGGGTCCAAGTTCAGTGTCTCATGATCAAGAAGGAGCAGCAAGAAGGTTCAGCAGTGGAGCGGGATGATGATGAACAGTCCATAAATGATGAGGAGCCAACAGAATCAGTAACCTACCAAGTTCAGCTAAGGAGAAGTACTAGAATCCGGTATCCTCCTTCTAACCGGATGAACACAAGGGTGTACTACAATGCAGAGGCAGTAGCTCATCCTATACAAGCGGTGTGCTCCTTGGCTCAGTATCCTCAAGAACATCAGCGTTCATTGGAGAATTGGATCAGAGTACATACCAAAGTCATATGATGAGGCTATGGCAATAAAAGAATGGAGAGAATCAGTAGGAGAAGAGATGGGTGCTATGGAGAAGAATGGAACCTGGTTTGAAGCTGAACTTCCCAAAGGCAAGAAGGCGGTGACCAGCATGCTGATATTCACAATAAAGTACTTAGCCAATGGGAAACCCGAGAGGAAGAAAACCAGGCTGGTAGCAAGAGGCTACACTCAAGTGTATGGTGAAGACTATCTTGAAACTTTGCACCAGCAGCTACACACCATAAGGATCCTGCTTCCTCGGTGTGAATTTGGAATGGGATCTTTGGCAAATGGATGTCAAGAATGCATTCTTACAAGGTGAACTAGAAGATGAAGTATACATCGCCCACCACGGTATGGAAAGCATGGTCAAGCCTGGTAATGTCTGAGGTGAGGAAAGCAATATATGGTCTGAAACAATCTCCAAGAGCCTGGTACCACAAACTAAGCTCAACACTGAATGGAAGAGGATTTGTGAAATCGAAGCTGATCACACCCTTTTACCTTAACCAGCCAGCAAGGGATCATTGTCATTCTCATCTATGTGGATGATATCATCATCACAGGCAGTGATAAAGAGGAATCAACTCAACCAAAGCTTTCCTTAAGGCAACATTTGACATCAAGGACTTGGGAGAGCTCAAGTATTTCCTAGGGATTGAGATGTGTAGATCCAAGGAAGGACTGTTCTGTCTCAAAGGAAATACACCCTTGGCGTGTTAAAGAAGCTGGTGACCTTGGTGGTAGAACAGCTAAAACACCACTTGAAGATGGGTATAAAGTGATGCGTGAGGGAGATTGAAGACAAGACATATGGAGATGTAAAGCACTAGGAGGATGGTGGGAAAGCTGATATATCTCACTATCACAAGGCCTGATATATGCTTTGCAGTCAACCAAGTTAGCCAACACATGCAAGCTCCCAAGATGCACCATTGGAGCATGGTTGAAAGGATTCTAAGGTACCTAAGAGAGGCCAGACAGGAATATGGATGGGATGCAATGAAGCTACTGTAGATAGTTGGGTATTGTGATGCTGATTGGGCAGGAGATAGAGTGGACGAAGAACCACGGCTACTGACCTTCATTGGAGGCAATCTGGTTACTTGGAAGAGCAAGAAGCAAAGATAGTATCATGTTCAAGTCAGAAGCTGAATATAGAGCCATGAGGAAGCTGACCGGTGAGCTAATCTGGATCAGAAATCTACTTCATGACTTGGGCATAGAGACATCATCTCCTATCACCATGCACTGTGATAATCAAGCAGCCATACACATAGCATCCAACAAGTGTCTTCCATGAGAGGACTAAACACATTGAGGTGGACTGCCACAAGGTCGCAGCAAGGAGCAAAGGATCATACTTCCATGTTATACAAGGAGTGAAGATCAATTGGCTGACATTTTCACCAAAGCTGCTAGCATCAAGGTTTGCGAGTTCATACACCTAAGTTAGGACTCGTGGACCTCTCATCTCACTGATTCTTCCCTTCATGAAGTGTTCTACTCTTTTCCTTAGCCGGGTTTTGTCCCATGAGGTTTTACCTAGCTAAGTTTTTAATGAGGGAATGCTTCATGATTTCCAAGCTTGACTTGTTCCACATAGTCAAGCTCGAGGGGAGGTTGAGATGAAGCAATGAAAGACCAAGGAAGATCAAAGGAAGAGCATTACGCAAAGATAATTTGAATCTACCTTGGGAATCAAGGCAATCCGCATGCATTGGGAACCAAGGAACTAATGTGCAACTAATGTGCCTTATGAAATCAAAGTTGAAGAAGTCCAAGGTGATTAAATAATAGCTGGATGTCGGCAAGGCTGAAGATGAGCGTTGGAGTGGTGTGGACCACTTGGTCACATGCTGGTGCAGGCTGAAGAGAGACGCTATGCTGTCCCTTTCAAGCTCCACTGCAGCTCTTCCTTCTCTTTGTTTATTCTTTTCTTTGTCTCCTTGTGTCCTGATTTGGTCTTTAAATATTGTTGTATGAGCTACTCTTTTATCAAGCAATCAACGAGCTCTTTAGTTGCTTCACTCTCTCATGAATTCTCTTAACTCTCTTGTTCTTGCTCGGTTTCCAGCAAATAACTCTCTTAAATCTCTTAATCTCACATGGTATCAGAGCACTCCAGCTCTTGAGACCTAAATCTCACTATTCTAAACACATTCTTCCGCGAAATCTACTCATTTCCACTCTGTTTCTCTTTTATTCTCACCAACAATTTTTCTCTTTCTCACGATTTGAATCGAGATGGATATGGACAATGGGAAGGTGAAGGTGAAGGTTCAGTTGCTCTTAATGGAGTCAACTATCTACTGTGGTCAAGGCTAGTTAAGACAGCCTTAGGAGGAAGAGGTCTTTGGTCTCATGTAGCTGAAGGCAAGTCCTCTAAACAAACCAGCCTAGGAGAGGATGGTAAAGAAGTGGTGGCGGCCGATGATGGCAAATGGGATCAGGAGGATCTCATGGTGTTGACTATCATTCAAGGAAGCCTTGATACACCAATCTTGGAAGCTTACTCCTACTGTGAAACTTCCAAGGAGCATGGGATACTCTACAAAAGGTTTATGGTAACATTTCTAACCTTAGTAGAGTATTTGAAGTGAAGAAAGCCATTAACTCTCTCCAGCAAGAGGACTGGATTTTACCAAACATTTTGGGAAGTTTAGAGCCTTATGGGCAGAGCTAGAGATGTTAAGGCCAGCTACTGTTGATGCAAGTGTTCTAAATGCAAGAAGAGAGCAAGACAAGGTCTTTGCCTTACTCCTCACACTGCATCCAAGCTACAATGATCTGATTAAGCACATACCTGAGCTGAGAAGTTACCCACTCTTGAAGAAGTGCTCAGATTCAAAGAGAGCAAGGGTCTGTGGATCTATTTGGAGGAAAAGCGAGCTTGTCCTTGGAAACCAAGCTGAAGGTGTTGCAAACAAGGGTCTTACAAGGCGAAGACAAGAAAGTGTGGGTTTGTGATCATTGCAAGAAGAAGGGTCATGGAAGAGACAAATGCTGGATCCTGCATCCCCATCTCAAGCCTCGTGGTTCAGGACTCCTCACAATGATGCAAGAGCTCACTTCTCGGTGAAATGGAGCCATCCAGTTCCACACACACCTAAGAGAAGGCCGCAGCAGCAAGCAGCTACAAAGCTATGAGTTCTGCATGGAGATTTCATCAAGAGGTCTGAGATTGATGCACTGATCAAAGCCCTCAAGGAGAACTCTGGTAACACCCTTGGTATCTCTAAATGCATGCATTGATGGTATATCTTTGAATGCTTCAGAATGCTCAAAACTGTCTAAACCACTTGTGATTGATTCTGGTGCTAGTCATCATATGATTAGTGACTTAGAACTGATTAGTAACATTGCTCCAGCAGTGGGTCATGTAATGGTAGCTAATGGTGCAAAGGTTCCTATTAAGGGAGTAGGAGATCTTAAACTATTTAACAAGGATTCTAAAGCCTTTTACATGCCTACATTCACCTCTAATTTGCTATCTGTTAAAAGAGCCACCAATGACTTGAATTGCAATGTTATTTTCACTCCTAATGAGGTTTATTTTCAGGATACTGAGACTAGTAGGTTGCTGGGCAAAGGTGTGACAAAGGGCTTAATTTATACTTGCTCAAGGACACTAAGCTTGCTACTGATTTATCTGTTGCTTTAAATTCTATTTCTGATTTCCTAAGGATGTATTATGGCATGCTAGATTGGGACACCCCCATTCTAGAGCTTTGAACATCATGTTGCCTAGTATCTTGTTTAAGTCTGATTGTGAAGCTTGTATCCTAGGAAAGCATTGCAAATCTGTTTTTACAAGATCAAGTACTATTTATGAGAGCTGCTTTGATTTGATTCATTACGATGTGTGGACAGCCCCTTGTGCCTCTAGAGAACAGCATAAGTATTTTGTGACTTTTATTGATGAAAAATCAAAGTATACCTGGATCACATTGCTGCAATCTAAAGATAGGGTGTTAGAAGCTTTTATAAACTTCCTAATCATGTAACTAACCATTACAATGCCAAGATCAAAATTTTTAGATCGGATAATGGAGGGAATATACAAGCCATTCTTTCAAACAACATCTGGCCAAACATGGAGTGATTCACCAAACCAGCTGCCCATACACACCTCAGCAAAATGGTGTAGCTGAGAGAAAGAATCGCCACCTTATGGAGGTTGCAAGAAGCATGATGTTCCACACCAATGTGCCAAGAGGTTTTGGGGAGATGCTGTCATGACAGCTTGTTATCGATCAATAAAATCCCCACCAAAATCCTACAAGACCAGTCTCCACATGAGGTATTGAACAAACAAAACCCTCCATTGATCACCTTGGTATTTGGTTGCTTGTGTTTTGTCTTGATTCCAGGACAACAAAGAAACAAGCTAGAACCAAGGAGTACTAGAGCAATGTTCATTGGGTATTCACCAAACCGTATGGGTATAAGTGCTATTCACCAGAAACCAGGAGGGTTCTTATCTCTAGAGATGTGAAGTTTGCTGAGTACAAAGGCTATCATGATGAGAAGAGTTGGGAGGAAGTCAAGAACTTGTCTCAATCAGCTTCGATAGCGGCAAACTTGAGGAGAATCATGGAAAGTATTGGTATAAGCATACCTAGGAGAGGAGCGCACCACACCACCCACGTGCCAAGACCATCACTCACCAGATGCTGATGATGAGGCTTCCTTCCTCTTGTTCCCGAGGGGGAATCAAACTGAACAGCAGAACACCAAGAGGGTCCAAGTTCGTCTCATGATCAAGAGGAGCAGCAAGAAGGTTCAGCAAGGGAGCAGGATGATGATGAACAGTCCATAAATGATGAGGAGCCAACAATCAGAACCTACCCAAGTTCAGCTAAGGAGAAGTACTAGAATCCGGTATCCTCCTTCTAACCGATGAACACAAGGGTGTACTACAATGTAGAAAGAGCTCATCCTATACAAGCAGCAGTGCCTTTGGCTCAAGATCCTCAAGAACATCAAGCCGCTCATTGGAGAATTGGATCAGGAGTACATACCAAAGTCATATGATGAGGCTATGGCAATAAAAGAATGGAGAGAATCAGAGGAGAAGAGATGGGTGCTATGGAGAAGAATGGAACCTGGTTTGAAGCTGAACTTCCCAAAGGCAAGAAGGCAGTGACCAGCATGCTGATATTCACAATAAAGTACTTAGCCAATGGGAAACCCGAGGAAGAAAACCAGGCTGGTAGCAAGAGGCTACACTCAAGTGTATGGTGAAGACTATCTTGAAACTTTTGCACCAAGAGCAAAGCTACACACCATAAGGATCCCGCTTCGGCTGTGAATTTGGAATGGGATCTTTGGCAAATGGATGTCAAGAATGCATTCTTACAAGGTGAACTAGAAGATGAAGTATACATCGCCCACCTGGTATGGAAAGCATGGTCAAGCCTGGTAATGTGCTGAGGAAGGAAAGCAATATATGGTCTGAAACAATCTCCAAGAGCCTGGTACCACAAACTAAGCTCAACACTGAATGGAAGAGGATTTGTGAAATCGAAGCTGATCACACCCTTTTACCTTAACCAGCCAGCAAGGGATCATTGTCATTCTCATCTATGTGGATGATATCATCATCACAGGCAGTGATAAAGAGGGAATCAACTCAACCAAAGCTTTCCTTAAGGCAACATTTGACATCAAGGACTTGGGAGAGCTCAAGTATTTCCTAGGGATTGAGATGTGTAGATCAAGGAAGGACTGTTCCTGTCCCAAAGGAAATACACCCTTGACGCGTTAAAAGAAGCTGGTGACCTTGGTGGTAGAACAGCTAAAACACCACTTGAAGATGGGTATAAAGTGATGCGTGAGGGAGATTGAAGACAAGACATATGGAGATGTAAAGCACTATAGGAGGATGGTGGGAAAGCTGATATATCTCACTATCACAAGGCCTGATATATGCTTTGCAGTCAACTGCTAGCCAACACATGCAAGCTCCCAAGATGCACCATTGGAGCATGGTTGAAAGGATTCTAAGGTACCTAAGAGAGGCCAGACGTGGAATATGGATGGGATGCAATAGAAGCGAGAGATAGTTGGGTATTGTGATGCTGATTGGGCAGGAGATAGAGTGGACAGAAGATCAACCACAGGCTACCGCACCTTCATTGGAGGCAATCTGGTTACTTGGAAGAGCAAGAAGCAAAAGATAGTATCATGTTCAAGTGCGAAGCTGAATATGTGAGCCATGAGGAAGCTGACCAGTGAGCTAATCTGGATCAGAAATCTACTTCATGACTTGGGCATAGAGACATCATCTCCTATCACCATGCAATCGTGATAATCAAGCAGCCATACACATAGCATCCAACAGTGTCTTCCATGAGAGGACTAAACACATTGAGGTGGACTGCCACAAGGTCGTGTGCAAGGAGCAAGGATCATACTTCCATGTTATACAAGGAGTGAAGATCAATTGGCTGACATTTTCACCAAAGCTGCTAGCATCAAGGTTTGCGAAGTTCATACACCCTAAGTTAGGACTCGTGGACCTCTCATCTCACTGATTCTTCCCTTCATGAAGTGTTCTACTCTTTTCCTTAGCCGGGTTTTGTCCCATGAGGTTTTACCTAGCTAAGTTTTAATGAGGGAATGCTTCATGATTTCCAAGCTTGACTTGTTCCACATACCAAGCTTCGGGGGAGGTTGAGATGAAGCAATGAAAGACCAAGGAAGATCAAAGGAAGAGCATTGGCCAGCAAAGATAATTTGAATCTACCTTGGGAATCAAGGCAATCCGCATGCACTCTGGGAACCAAGGAACTAATGTGCAACTAATGTGCCTTATGAAATCAAAGTCAAGTCCAAGGTGATTAAATAATAGCTGGATGTCGGCAAGGCTGAAGATGAACGTTGGAGTGGTGTGGACCACTTGGTCACATGCTGGTGCAGGCTGAAGAGAGACGTCATGGTTGTCCTTTCAAGCTCCACTCGCAGCTCTTCCTTCTCTTTGTTTATTCTTTTCTTTGTCTCCTTGTGTCCTGATTTGGTCTTTAAATATTGTTGTATGAGCTACTCTTTTGGCAAGCAATCAACGAGCTCTTTAGTTGCTTCACTCTCTCTCATGAATTCTCTTAACTCTCTCTTGTTCTTGCTTTCGGTTTCCAGCAAATAACTCTCTTAAATCTCTTAATCTCACAGCAAAGAGAGAGAGAGAGATAAGTGAAAGGAGAACTCTTTTCCTTAGATTAATTGTGTACGTTACAATATTTAAAGACAAAGGAGATTGGCAACAAGACAAGAGGAATAGATTAAACAATGTTGCTGCAGATCGTGAAAGGGACAGGTCTCTGAGATGAGGAGTTGATACATTGAGAGAGGAAGAGATTTGGAGAAGTCAAGAACTTTGGGGATTTACCACGAACTTTGTTTTTATCGTGGTAACTAAGTTAAAGCTTGGGAAGTTACCATGCACCACTTTGGTGGGTGAATCATCCAACAAGGAGTAGATAAGGAAGAGCAGTCCTGAGAGGAAGAAGAGAGCCCTGGACAGCCTGTCATGTGCTGAAAGAAGAAGTTGCTTTAAAGACTGCAAAAGCATGTGAGAGCATAGCCAAGTATTTCAAAAGGAGTTCCAATCATCCATTGACTACACATGTTTGTATTTAAAACCCCTGTTCTTTATATATACTTGTAAACCTCATCAAATAAATCAATGAAGTTTTGAGTCTCTCTCTCTTTATTCTCTCTCACTAAAATCTCTTAATCTCTTAATCTTTTATTTAATTATCTCTCGATTGTTTGACTCATGCTCTAAAACACAAAAGTGTTTATGGTATCAGAGCTTGTTCACTTTAAGGAGAGAGTGATTTCGCTTTCTAAAATGTTCTTGAGTGTTCTTGAGAGTTTTGGTGAGCTAGATCTTTAAAAATCTGAGTTGGTCCCTGTGGTGTTTCGCTGGAGAGTAAGCTTCAAGGAGTTCCTTTAGATGATTGTCAAGTTCTGGAAAGTGATCTAGCTTATTTTGAAGTCTGGCGAGTGTATAAGCTAAAGATTGATGCCTGTGGTATTGGCTGTTGATTGCTGAGGAGATGAAGCACTAGATCAGACAACAAAGTATGATGAGACGAAAGGGAGAGAGAACAAGTGGAGTGTGTCATCCTCGGTGAAGACAGCTTTGAAAAGCTATGGCGGGTGGAATAAAAGCTAAAGGTGGATCTTGAAGGAGATAGCCATCGATGGGAGTAACTGCGTAAAGGTGGAGCCTCGATAGATACTGAGGGAGATCAGACAGCAAGGGAAACAAGTGAAGATCACTCTAGTCTTGGAGAAAGCATGTGCTTAAGAAGATTGAAGATGTTTATGAGAGCAAGATCAATCTTAGAGAGTGTATGAAGCCAAGAGAGGATCTATGGAGTTAATAACCATGGAAGGAAGCTGCAACACTTGTGGAATGAATTACAAGGGTTGAGAACTTATGTGGAAGGGAATACTACACCAAAGCAAGAGATGGTCTCAAGGTCACATAAAGTATGGAGTCATCATAGGGTGGCTAGTGGAGATGGTTTTAAAGGAGGAACAGCCCTAAAGTTGAGAGGATGTGTGCCTCGTGGAGAGAGTACATAAGAGGATGAGAGATAGGCTATCCATGAGTAGGTGAGAGCTCATGGACGCCAACCGAGTAGGAGTGAGAGCCCTAAGAAGAGGAGAGGTAGAAAGCTGCTAAGGGGTTTGCAAATTGATAAGGTGTAGAAAGAGAGTTGTGGGAAAATGCAACTACTCTGCCTATATGGGAGAAGGAAGTGTGATCACAAAGAAGCCGTGAGCATGAGAGAGTAACAAAGGAAGAATGGGATGAATTTAGCAGTATGTGTATGCTGGCTACGACCTGAGGGATGGCTCTCCGCCAAAGCATTCACATCAAACAAACGCATCATCATTGATTCTCGAGCTAGTCATCACATGATTAGTGATGACATCCTGCCGAGGGACATAAAACATCTACCGGAGGTGTGAGATAGCAAATGGAGACTTGATTCCCATAGAAGGAGTAGGAAGCTCAAGTCGTTTGATAAGGAGACTGATGCCTTCTACATGCCTCGGTTTGAATCAAACTTACTATCAGTAAAGAGAGCAACAGTTGATCTTGGTTGTCAAGTACTATTCAGGCGAAGAAGTGAAGTTTCGTGGATTTGAAGACTGGAAGAGTGATTGGTAGAGGAGACAGCAAGAATCAGCTCTACCATCTCCAAATGGCTTTAATCCTAAACCCTTTGAGTCTGTTTGCTTAAGTAGTACTACTAAGGAGTGGATAGTAGTACGGCATGCAGGTTGGGACATCCTCATGCTCGAGCTATAGAACTGATTCTCCTCGCTATGTCATTTAATCACTTGGAGTGTGAAGCATGCATATTAGGAGCATTGCGAACTGTTTCCCACTTCCGAGACTATATATGAGTGTTGCTTTGACCTGGTGCATTCAGATGTGTGGACTGCCCCATGTATGTCTAGAGATGGTCACAAGTACTTTGTGACATTCATCGATGAGAAGTCTAAGTATACATGGGTTACTATGCTTCCATCAAAGGATAGAGTGCTGAGGCCTTTAAAACTTCCAAGCATATGTGTCTAACCAATACAATGCTACCGCGGAAAGTAATAAGGTCTGATAATGGAGGAGTATACAAGCAATGCTTTCAAGAGTCATCGCAAAGCATGGGATTGTGCAGCAGATAAGCTGTCCTTACACACCACAACGAATGGGGTAGCTGAGAGGAAGAACAGCACTTGATGGAGGTAGCAAGATCTATGATGTTCCATGCTAAAGTACCCAAGAGGTTTTGAGTGATGCTGTCAGACCGCTTGCTATCTTATCAACCGGTTCCAACCAGATCTCAAGAATCTGTCTCCATTTGAAGTGTCAACAAGAACAAGCCAAGTATTGATCACCGAGAGTCTTTGGATGCGCAGTGCTATGTTTGGGTTCCAGGAGAGCAGAGAGACAAGCTGGAGGAGAAGAGTACCAAAGCCATGTTTATTGGTACTCTATAACCCGTATGGTTACAAGTGTTATGATCCGACACAAGGAGAGTTCCGTATCAAGAGAAGTGAAATTTGTGGAGTCTACATGGTATTATGAGAAGGAGAAGTGGGAAGACTTGGGTGTTCAGCCTCAAACTTCACCAGAAAGAGCAAATACTCTTAAGATTCTGATGGAGAAACTTGGGATAAACATGTTTCATGATCAGGTACCAAGAAGGACAGAGCATACTGATCACCATGAGGAAGCTGGTGTGAGATCCCTCTTGATCATGAGAGGGGAATGAAACTGAACCGAGTGCAAGAGCAGCACCAAGAAGATTCAGGTCATCATGATCAAGATGTGACACAAGGAGCTGAGAATTTGGTCAGTCTAGTGGTGGAGATGAGCAAGATGAGTCTACCTGTTCGTGAGAAGACTCTACTGGTTCAGAGAAGAGTCTCCTAGTCAGGAGAAGAGTACATGGTTCTGGCTCGAGGAACAGGTTCAAGCTGAGGTTCAGGTTCAGGAGTTAAGGAGGAGCACAAGGTTAAGGGGAGGATCCTTCCAACCGGTAAACACAGAGTGTACTACAATGCCCAGTCGTGGAGCATCCTTCAAGCTGTGTGTTCCTTTGCTGAGTTTCCAGATGAGCATTATGCATTTATGGTGAGCCTAGATGAGAGCTATGTTCCAAGAAGCTATGAAGAAGCCATGTTGATTCAAGAGTGGAGGGATTCAGTGAATGCTGAGGCTGATGCTATGGTCGAATGATACATGGTATGAGAGTGAGCTACCAAAAGGGAAGAGAGTGTGTCCGCAGATGGATCTTCACCATCAAATATCATCTCCAAATGGGCGATAGATAGCGTAGACAAGGCTGGTCAGTGAAGGATTCACTCAAACATATGGAGAAGATTACATTGATACCTTTGCACCAAGAGCCAAGCTCTACACCATCGGATAGTTCTATCTCTCGCTGTGAATCTTGAATGGGACTTGTGGCAAATGGATGTGAAGAATGCATTCTGCAAGGTGAGCTGGAAGATGAGGTATACATGCTCCCACCTCCTGGTCTTGGGCATCTAGTGAAGCCAGGGAATGTGTTGAGATTGAAGAAGGCAATATATGGGCTGAAGCAACACCAGAGTGGTACGTGAAACCTAAGTACAACACTCAATGGGAGAGGGTTCGTGAAGTCTGAACCTGATCATACACTCTTCACACTGGTTGGACCATCGGTCATTGTGATTCTAGTGTATGTGGATGATTTGATTATCAGGAAGTGATAAGGCTGGGATTAAAGCCACTAAAGAGTTTCTCAAGTCCGTGTTTGATATTAAAGACTTGGGAGAGATGAAGTATTTCTGGGGATTGAGATATGCATCTAAGGAGGGCCTCATTTATGTCTCAAAGGAAGTACACTATGGATATGCTGAAGGAGACTGATGTGCTTGGAGGAAGATAGCTAAGACACCTCTTGAGGAGGGATATAAGGTCTTGCGGGAGGGAGGTTGAAGAAAATCAGTTATTTGAGGATCCTGCTGTATAGAAAGATGGTTGGCAAGCTGATCTACTTGACCATCACCACCAGACATATGTTTTTGTCGGAACCAAGTGAGTCAGATATGCAAAGCCTCAAAGTTACATCACCGGAAGATGGTTGATAGGATATCGAGGTATTTGAGTGGCACCGACAAGGAGTTTGGATGGGTTGCAATGGCGCATGTAGTAGTTGGGTATTGTGATGCTGATTGGGCAGGAGATAGAGTGGATGTAAGATCAACCACCGGTATTGCACATTCATTGGAGGAAACCTGGTTACTTGGAAGAGTAAGAAGCAAAGTGATCTCCTGCTCAAGCGCTGAGGCTGAGTACGTGGCTATGTTGAAGCTGACAAACGAGTTGGTATGGATCAAAGGTATCTTGAAGCATCCGGAGATTGAGCAGAGCACCCCTATGACAATGCACCTGCGGACAATCAAGCAGCTATCCATATTGCTTCTAACTCTGTCTTTCATGAGAGGACAAAGCATATAGAAGTTGATTGTCACAAGGTGAGGCATGATTACCCTTGGAGTGATTCTGCCATGTTATATAAGAAGTGAAGATCAGCTCAAGAGATGTGTTTACTAAGGCAGCAAGATTAAAGACAATGGAGTCCATACTATCTAGGCTGGACTCATTGATCTTACACCAAGGAGTTGAGCCCCTTAACCATGGAGTCTCCACTCTTTTCCCTCATCAAGGTTTTGTCCCAATGGGTTTTCCTTGGTGAGGTTTTAATGAGGAGGTTCATATTTCCAAGCTTGACTTGTTCTACATGGTCAAGCTTGAGGGGAGTGTTGAGATGAGGAGTTGATACATGAGAGAGGAAGAGATTTGGAGAAGTCAGAACTTTGGGGATTTACCACGAACTTTGTTTTTACCGGGTAACTAAGTTAAAGCTTGGGAAGTTACCATGCACCACTTTGGTGGGTGAATCACGCCCAACAAGGAGTAGGGATAAGGAAGAGCAGTCTGGAGAGGAAGAAGAGAGCCTTGGACAGCCTGTCATGTGCTGGAAAGAAGAAGTTGCTTTTAGCACTGCAAGAAGCATGTGAGAAAGCATAGCCAAGTATTTCAAAAGGAGTTCCAGCTGTCCATTGACTACACATGCTTGTGTATTTCAAAACCCTTGTTTATATATACTTGTAAACTCATCGAAATAAATCAATGAAGTTTTGAGTCTCTCTCTCTTTATTCTCTCACTAAAATCTCTTAATCTCTAATCTTTTATTTAATTATCTCGATTGTTTGACTCATGCTCTAAAACACAAAAGTGTTTATGGTATCGAGCAGTGTTCACTTAGGAGAGAGTGATTTCGCTTTCTAAAATGTTCTTGAGTGTTCTTGAGAGTTTTGGTGAGCTAGATCTTTAAAAATCTGAGTTGGTGTCCGTTGGTGTTTCGTTGAGAGTAAGCTTCAAGGAGTTCCTTTAGATGATTGTCAAGTTCTGGAAAGTGATCTAGCTTATTTTGAAGTCTGGCGAGTGTATAAGCTAAAGATTGATGCTCTGGTATTGGCTGTTGATTGCTGAGGAGATGAAGCACCTGATCGAGACAACAAAGTATGATGAGACTCTAAAGGGAGAGAGAACAAGTGGAGGTCATCCTGGGAAGACAGCTTTGAAAGCTATGGCGGAATAATCAAGTAAAGGTGGATCTTGAAGGAGATAGCCATCGATGGGAGTAACCGTAAAGGTGGAGCCTTGCAGATAGCTGCCGAGGGAGATCGCAGCAAGGGAAACAAGTGAAGATCACTCTAGTCTTGGAGAAAGTACAGGCTTAAGAAGATTGAAGATGTTTATGAGAGCAAGATCAATCTTAGAGAGTGTATGAAGCCAAGGAGAGGATCTATGGAGTTAATAACCATGGAAGGAAGCTGCAACACTGTGGAATGAATTACAAGGGTTGAGAACTTATGGAAGGGAATACTACACCAAAGCAAGAGATGGTCTCAAGGCTCCGGCGAAGTATGGAGTCATCATATGGGTGGCTAGTGGAGATGGTTTTAAAGGAGGAACAGCTTCCTAAAGTTGAGAGGATGTGTGCTCGTGGAGAGAGTACATAAGAGGATGAGAGATAGGCTATCCATGAGTAGAGTGAGAGCTCGACGCCAACCCGAGTAGGAGTGAGAGCCCTAAGAAGAGGAGAGGTAGAAAGCTTGCTAAGGGCTTGAAGAGCTTGATAAGGTGTAGAAAGAGAGTTGTGGGAAAATGCAACTACTCGCCTATATGGGAGAAGGAAGTGTGATCACAAAGAAGCCGTGAGCATGAGAGAGTAACAAAGGAAGAATGGGATGATTTGTTAGTATGTGTATGCTTTGGCTACGACCGAGGGATGGCTCCCGCCAAAGCATTCACATCAAACAAACGATCATCATTGATTCTGGAGCTAGTCATCACATGATTAGTGATGACATCCCCGAGGGACATAAAACATCTACCGAGGTGTAGATAGCAAATGGAGACTTGATTCCCATGAGGAGTAGAAGCTCAAGCCGTTTGATAAGGAGACTGATGCCTTCTACATGCCTCGGTTTGAATCAAACTTACTATCAGTAAAGAGAGCAACAGTTGATCTTGGTTGTCAAGTACTATTCAGGCCGAAGAAGTGAAGTTTCGGATTTGAAGACCGAAGAGTGATTGGTAGAGGAGACAGCAAGAATCAGCTCTACCATCTCCAAATGGCTCGTAATCCTAAACCCTTTGAGTCTGTTTGCTTAAGCAAGTACTACTAAGGAGTGGATATAGTACTTGGCATGCAGGTTGGGACATCCTCATGCTCGAAGCTATAGAACTGATTCTCCTCGCTATGTCATTTAATCACTGGAGTGTGAAGCATGCATATTAGGAAAGCATCGTAACTGCTTTTCCCAATTTCCGAGACTATATATGAGTAAGTTGAGCTGACCGCATTCAGATGTGTGGACTGCCCCATGTATGCTAGAGATGGTCACAAGTACTTTAGACATTCATTGATGAGAAGTCTAAGTATACATGGGTTACTATGCTTCCATCAAAGGATAGAGTGCGAGGCCTTTATAAACTTCCAAGCATATGTGTCTAACCAATACAATGCTACCGTGGAAAGTAATAAGGTCTGATAATGGAGGGGAGTATACAAGCAATGCTTTCAAGAGTCATCGCAAAGCATGGGATTGTGCAGCAGATAAGCTGTCCTTACACACCACAACGAATGGGGTAGCTGAGAGGAAGAACAGCACTTGATGGAGGTAGCAAGATCTATGATGTTCCATGCAAGTACCCAAGAGGTTTTGGAGTGATGCTGTTCGTGACCGCTATCTTATCAACCGGTTCCAACCAGATCTTGAAGAATCTGTCTCCATTTGAAGTGTTGAACAAGAACAAGCCAAGTATTGATCACCGAGAGTCTTTGGATGCTGTGCTATGTTTGGGTTCCGAGAGAGACAAGCGGAGGAGAAGAGTACCAAAGCCATGTTTATTGGTACTCTATAACCCGTATGGGTTACAAGTTATGATCCGCATAATAAGGAGAGTTCGCATCAAGAGAAGTGAAATTTGTGGAGTCTAGGTGGTATTATGAGAAGGAGAAGTGGGAAGACTTGGGTGTTCAGTCTCAAACTTCACCGTAAAGAGCAAATACTCTTAAGATTCCGATGGAGAAACTGGGATAAACATGTTTCATGATCAGGTACCAAGAAGGACGAGCATACTGATCACCATGAGGAAGTTGGTGCTGAGATCCCTCTTGATCATGAGGGGAATGAAACTGAATCGAGTGCAAGAGCAGCACCAAGAAGATTCAGGTCATCATGATCAAGATGTGACACAAGGAGCTGAGAATTTGGTTCAGTCTAGTGGTGGAGATGAGCAAGATGAGTCTACCGGTTCGTGAGAAGACTCTACCTGGTTCAGAGAAGAGTCTCCTAGTTCAGAGAAGAGTACACCGGTTCTGGCTCGAGGAACAGGTTCAAGCTGAGGTTCGGTTCAGAGTTAAGGAGGAGCACAAGGTTAAGGAGGGATCCTTCCAACCGGTAAACACGAGTGTACTACAATGCAGGCTGTGGAGCATCCTTCTCAAGCTGTGTGTTCCTTTGCTGAGTTTCCAGATGAGCATTATGCATTTATGGTGAGCCTAGATGAGAGCTATGTTCCAAGAAGTGAAGAAGCCATGTTGATTCAAGAGGAGGGATTCAAATGCCGAGGCTGATGCTATGGTCGAATGATACATGGTATGAGAGTGAGCTACCAAAAGGAAGAGAGCTGTTCCAGCAGATGGATCTTCACCATCAAATATCTTCCAAATGGGCGATAGATAGGTGAAGACAAGGCTGGTTGCAAGGATTCACTCAAACATATGGAGAAGATTACATTGATACCTTTGCACCAGAGCCAAGCTCTACACCATCAGGATAGTTCTATCTTCGCTGTGAATTGAATGGGACTTGTGGCAAATGGATGTGAAGAATGCATTCTGCAAGGTGAGCTGGAAGATGAGGTATACATGCTCCCACCTCCTGGTCTTGGGCATCTAGTGAAGCCAGGGAATGTTGAGATTGAAGAAGGCAATATATGGGCTGAAGGTCAACGAGAGCTTGGTACAGAAACTGAGTACAACACTCAATGGGAGAGGGTTCGTGAAGTTCGAACTTGATCATACACTCTTCACACTGGTGGACCATCAGGATCATTGTGATTCTAGTGTATGTGGATGATTTGATTATCACAGAAGTGATAAGGCTGGGATTAAAGCCACTAAAGAGTTTCTCAAGTCCGTGTTTGATATTAAAGACTTGGGAGAGATGAAGTATTTTGGGGATTGAGATATGCATCTAAGGAGGGCCTCGCTTATGTCTCAAAGGAAGTACACTATGGATATGCTGAAGGAGACTGATGTGCTTGGAGGAAGATAGCTAAGACACCTCTTGAGGAGGGATATAAGGTCTCTGCGAGGGGAGGTTGAAGAAAATCAGTTATTTGAGGATCCTAAGCTGTATAGAAAGATGGTTGGCAAGCTGATCTACTTGACCATCACCGCACTGACATATGTTTTGTCGCGGAACCAAGTGAGTCAAGATATGCAAAGGCCAAAGTTACATCACCGAAGATGGTTGATGATCGAGGTATTTGAGTGGCACCGACAAGGAGTTTGGATGGGTTGCAATGGCGTATAGTTGGGTATTGTGATGCTGATTGCAGGAGATGAGTGGATGTAAGATCAACCACCGGTATTGCACATTCATTGGAGGAAACCTGGTTACTTGGAAGAGTAAGAAGCAGAAAGTGATCTCCTGCTCAAGCGCTGAGGCTGAGTACGTATTATGTTGAAGCGACAAACGAAGTTGGTATGGATCAAAGGTATCTTGAAGCATCTCGAGATCGGGAAAGCAGCACCCTATGACATGCACTGCGGACAATCAAGCAGCTATCCATATTGCTTCTAACTCGCTTTCATGAGAGGACAAAGCATATAGAAGTTGATTGTCACAAGGTGAGGCGATGATTACCCTTGGAGTGATTCTCCATGTTATACAAGAAGTGAAGATCAGCTCAAGAGATGTGTTTACTAAGGCAGCAAGATTAAAGACAATGGAGTCCATACTATCTAGGCTGGACTCATTGATCTTACACCAAGGAGTTGAGCCCCTTAACCATGGAGTCTCCACTTTTTCCTCATCAAGGTTTTGTCCCAATGGTTTTCCTTGGTGAGGTTTTAATGAGGAGGTCTTTGATTTCCAAGCTTGACTTGTTCTACATGGTCAAGCTTGAGGGGAGGTTGAGATGAGGAGTTGATACATGAGAGAGGAAGAGATTTGGAGAAGTCAAGAACTTTGGGGATTTACCACAAGAACTTTGTTTTTACCGTGGTAACTAAGTTAAAGCTTGGGAAGTTACCATGCACCACTTTGGTGGGTGAATCACGCCCAACAAGGAGTGGATAAGGAAGAGCAGTCTGAGAGGAAGAAGAGAGCCTTGGACAGCCTGTCATGTGCTGGAAAGAAGAAGTTGCTTTTAGACTGTTGCAAGCATGTGAGAAAGCATACCAAGTATTTCAAAAGGAGTTCCAGCCTGTCCATTGACTACACATGCTTGTGTATTTCAAAACCCTTGTTGCTTTCTATATATACTTGTAAACCCCATCAGAAATAAATCAATGAAGTTTCTCTCTCTTTATTCTCTCACTAAAATCTCTTAATCTCTCTAATCTTTCATTTAATTATCTCTGATTGTTTGACTCATGCTCTAAAACACAAAAGTGTTTAAGGTCCTCAACGTTTACCTCCTCTCTCCTCAAAGTAACATGTGACTTTAACCATTTAAATACTCCCACTTGCCTCTCTCTTGCCAACGGTCAGATTGATATCCGAGCAGCTTAAGGCATGTTTGAACTCTTCCTGGCTCCATTCCTTTCCTTGTAGGTCAAGACTTGTAACGGAATGGAGTGTACACCAAGTTATCTTCTACATGCCTGAATGCATCTCTTTCTTTCTATCTTCATGACTCCATGTTAATACATGCCTTCACGTCAATACTCCCCCTCAAGCTTGAACATAATGCATAGTTAAGCTTGGAACCCATGAAGACATCCCTCATTAAAACCTTTTGTGTGAAAAACCCAATGGGACAAAACACACAAGAGGAAAAGAGTAGATGCTTCATGGCTTAGGAGATGATGATCTAGACAAGTCTATGAGTCCCAATCTTGGATGGATGGACTCACTGCATCCAGTGCTTGCTCCTTTGGTGAAGATATCAGCTGCTGGTCTTCACTTCTAGTGTAGCAAGGCAGTATGATCTTCTGCTCCTAACGCTTGTCTCACCTTGTGACAATCCACTTCAATGTGTTTTGTTCTCTCATGGAAGACTGAGTTGGATGCTGTGTATGGCAGCCTGGTTATCACAATGCATTGTGATTGGTGTTGCTGTCTCAATGCCCAAGTCTCTTAACAGGTTCCTAATCCGTATAAGCTCACTAGTGCTTCCTCATTGCTCTATATTCTTTCTCAGACTTGAACATGATACCACCTTCGCTTCTTGCTCTTCCAAGTAACCAGATTGCCTCCTATGAAGGTACAATAGCTCAGAGTAACCTCCTGTCCACTTATCACCAGCCCAATCTGCATCACAATATCCCACAATTTCTTGGCTTTGTTGCAACCCATCCAAACACCTGACCAGAGCCTCCCTTAGATATCTCATGATCCTTTCCACCATATTCCAATGATGAACCTTTGTTGCTTGCATATACTGGCTGACTTGGTTCACAGCAAAACAGATGTCCGGTCTTGTAATAGTGAGATAGATCAGCTTCCCAACCATTCTCCTATAGAGCTTAAGTCCAAACCGAGTATCATCAATCTCCCCACGCAAGACTTTGTAACCCTCTTCAAGTGGTGTTTTGGCTACTCTTGCTCCAAGTTTTCCTGCCTCATTTAAAAGAGCAAGTGTGTACTTTCTTTGAGATAAGAACAGCCTCCTCCTTGCCATATCTCAATCCCTAGAAAGTACTTTAGCTCACCCAAATCTTTAATATCAAATGTAGACTTAAGAAAAGCTTTGGTAGAGATGATACCTTCCTTGTCACTTCCTGTGATGATAATATCATCTACATAGATCAGGATCACCACAATTCCTTGCTTGCTGTGAGAGTGAAGAGAGTGTGCTCAGGTTCAGATTTTACAAACCCTCTTCCATTGAGAGTTGTACCTAGCTTGTGGTACGAGCTCTTGAGACTGTTTTAATCCATAGATCGCTTCAATCTTAAAACATTTCCTGGTTTAACCATGTCTTCTATACAGGTGGTGGTCTCATGTAGATATTGAAATGAATACATGAGAAGAGAAGAGAAAGAAAGAGCAGGCATCCGGATGAATTGAGATATGATCAAGACAGACTTGGAACACAAGTCAGTCCGTACAAGACTTGCCTACCAAGGAAGCAACTCACCAGAGCTGAGTTTAGGAGGCAAGGAACTATTTTAAATAGTCAATGGAGTGTTCTGGAGTGCTTAGGACCGTTGGAGAGTTCAGAAAGGTCAGAAGCAAGTTGGCATTTAAATATAGTAAAGATCACATGTTCTTTTAAGCAGTTGTCGTTTGAGTCCTCGTCCCTTCAAGCCTCAGCCCTTATTCTTATTCTTATTCTTGTTGTCTTATCTCACTTTGCTGTGCCTATTTATATTGTAATTGTAAGCACATATCATCTAAGGAAATAAAAATCCTTCTTTACTCTTTGCAAACTCTCTCATCTCCTCTCTTGTTCCACGGATTCCTCATCACTTATACTCTGCTCTTACTCGCTTTACTCTGTTCTTCATTTTCTTTCATGGTATCGAGCTTTAAGCTCTTGAGAACCTCAATCACTCCCGCAAACACTTTTTACTTACCTTTCTTCAGATTCATCTTGTTATTTTCTAAAATTCTCTCCGAATTTTTTATCCAGGGATAATAAAACTCTGTTCTTGAGTGTTCTTGAGTTTTCATTCTCTGTTCTTGGTTGTGCTTACTCTGTTCTGTCCCTATTTCATTTTCTTGAGAGGTTATCTTGATTCTAGACATAGTTCTCTCAATTCCAGAGCTTAACTCTCTCAAATCCAGCCTTGAAAAATTTAAATTCTTCTTGGCCTACTTGTAAGAGATGGAGCACCACAGAGCAGTTCTCATCCCATGTACACTCAAGGGACCAGGAAACTACATCACTTGGTCTAGGATGACCAGAGCAGCCCTTGGAGGAAGAGGTCTTTGGGAGCATGTTACTCAAGTTCAGCTCCAAAGCAGATCACCCAAGGAGAAGATGGCAAGGAGATTGTAGTGATAGATGAAGGCAAATGGGTTCGGAAGATCTCATCTTGCATAGTTTCGATGGTCCAGCTCTTATGATGGTCCACTTATGGACACTTACTCACACTGTACAACTCCAAAACAGTTGTGGGATACTCTACAAAGAGTGTATGGTAACACTTCAAACCTTACCAATCTATGAAGTGAAGAGAGCCATCAACACTTTGCAGCAAGAAGAAGGAGACTTCACCAAACACCTTGGGAAGTATAGTCAGCTATGGTCTGAGCTGGAGATGCTAAGGCCAAGCTCCAATGACCCCGAGACAATTGAAGCCAGGCGTGAGCAAGACAAGATCTTTGACTGCTCTTCTCACACTCACCAAGCTTCAATGATGTGGTCACACATTTTAAGAGAAAAGGAGCTCCAAGCTATGATGAAGTATGTGCTCAGCTACAAAGGAGATAGGCTCAGATGGACTCTTTGGAGGTGGAAAGGGAGACTTATCTATGGCACATAAGGTTGAGAAGGTGGAGAGTGCTTCAGCTAACAAGGCTCACTAGCCAAGAGGAGGAGGAGACAAGTCGCTGACTTGTGAGCATTGCAAGTACAAAGGCCACTCCAAAACCAACTGCTGATTCTGCATCCTCATCTCAGGCCAGCCTCAGAAATAAATACAGCCAGACCAGAGTCCATGAAGCAAGAGCTCAGAGCATCCAGACCCACTATATGCATGGGAAATGATGGTAGAGCCTTGACCTCTACAACCCACACTGGTGGCTCCACCTCCCACGCCTTGTCTCAACCATCTCAGGAGGATACATTCATCGAAAGTCAGACCTTGAGGCCTTGATCAAGGCTCTCAATGCAAACTCGTAACCAAAGTATTAATGCTTTAAATTCTATCCATAATGCATCTCACACTGCTAGCCATTGATCATTGATTCAGAGCTTCTCATCATATGATTAGGGATGCTAAACTGATTAGTGATATTAAACCTGCCATAGGAAGTGTTGTAATTGCAAATGGTGATAGAATTCCAATAGAAGGAGTAGGAATCTGAATCTGTTTGATAAAGAATCTCAAGCTTTTACATGCCAGCCTTTGCTTCTAATCTTTTATCCGTGAAAAGAGCAACTAATGATTTAAATTGCAATGTTATTTTTAGTCCTAATGATGTGTGCTTTCAGGATATTAAGACCAGTAAGATGCTGGGCAAAGGTGTAAGCAAGGGAGAGTCTGATTTCCTGAAGATACCAAGCTTAGATCGATTCTACTTATGCTTTTAATTCCGCTTCTGTCTTAGCTAATGATGTGTTATGGCATGCTAGATTAGGCCACCCCATTCTCATGCTTTAAAATTGATGTTCCCTGATCTATCTTTGCAAAATGAAACTTGTGAGGCTTGTATTCTTGGTAAACATCATAAATCAAGATTTCCTTCATCTATGACTATCTATGCTAATTGTTTCGATCTAGTTCACTTTGATGTTTGGACTTCACCTTGTGTTTCTAGAGAAAATCATAAATATTTTGTGACATTCATAGATGAGAAATCAAAATATACTTGGCTCACACTGATTAAAAGCAAAGATAGGGTCCTAGAAGCTTTTATAAACTTCCAAAACTATGTCACTAACCATTTCAATTCCAAGATAAAGATTTTAGTCTGATAATGGGGAGAATACACTAGCCATGCCTTCAAACAACACTTAGCAAAACATGGTATTATTCACCAGACCAGCTGCCCATACACACCACAACAAAATGGAGTGGCTGAGAGGAAAAATCACCATCTTATGGAGGTTGCAAGGAGCATGATGTTCCACACCAATGTCCCAAAGAGGTTTTGGGGAGATGCTGTGGTTTCTGCATGCTATCTTATCAACAGGATTCCTACCAAAGTCCTCAAAGATGTCTCTCCATTTCAGGTATTAAACAAGACTCAGCCTCCCATAGATCATTTGCGTGTGTTTGGGTGTGTGTGCTATGTATTGGTACCAGGTGAACAAAGGAACAAGCTTGATCCCAAGAGTATCAAAGCTATGTTCATAGGATACTCTCACAACAGAAAGGGTACAAGTGTTATGTACCAGATTCAAGAAGAGTGATGGTCTCAAGGGATGTGAAGTTTGTAGAATCAAAGGGGTACTACAGTGAGAAGAGCTGGGAAAGTCTTAGAGATCTCTCACGGGAACCATCGATAGGGCAAACAACACGAGAACCATTTCGAGAGTTTAGGCATTACTCAGCCTAGGGCAGGAGGGCCTAGAACCACTACATCACCACCAGTTGCTGTCAACAATGAAGAAGCAGCACCAAGTGTTGAACCAGTCCATCCTGATCCCGAGGGGCAATGAGCATGAACCAACACGAAACACCAGAAGATGGTTCAGCTTCAGTTCATGATCAAGATGGAGCAGAATCTGATCAGTCTAGTGATGATCGGTATGATGGTGATCAAGGACAGGAAGAGGCAGTAATAGAGGAGCAGATTCAGCCATTAAGAAGAAGTACCAGAGTGAGAAAAGATCCATCTAATTGGGTTAACACCAGAGTATACTTCAACAGCAATGAATGAGCTCATCCTATCAGTGCACTGCTCCTTTGCTAGTTATCCTCAAGATCATGTAGCCTTCATCACCAATCTGGATCAAGATTATGTTCCAAAGACTTATGAAGAAGCAATGGAGCATGATGAGTGGAGAGATTCTGTTGGAGATGAAGTTGGAGCCATGATCAAGAATGATACTTGGTATGAGACCGAAGCCCTAAAGGAAAGAAAGCACTACCAGCACTACTTTTCACCATCAAGTACAAGGCAAATGGACAACCAGAGAGGAAGAAGACAAGACTAGTGGCAAGGGGATACACTCAAGTCTATGGAGAAGACTACCTAGACACATTTGCACCAGTAGCTAAACTCCACACCATAAGGATCCTACTTTCAATTGCTGTGAACTTGGAATGGGATTTATGGCGATGGATGTCAAAAATGCCTTTCTTCAAGGAGAGCTAGAAGATGAGGTCTACATGAGACCACCACCTGGTATGGATGACATGGTCAAGCCTGGAAATGTCCTAAGATTGAAGAAAGCTATCTATGGATTAAAGCAATCACCAAGAGCCTGGTATCACAAGTTAAGTACAACCCTTAATGGAAAAGGGTTTGTTAAATCAGAACCTGATCACACACTCTTCACTCTCACCAGCAAGCAAGGGATTGTGGCAGTTCTAATTTATGTAGATGATATCATCATCACAGGAAATGACAAGGAAGGTATCATCTCAACTAAAGCTTTTCTTAAATCTGCTTTTGATATTAAAGATTTGGGTGAGTTAAAGTACTTTCTAGGGATAGAAATATGCGCTCTAAAGAGGGCTCTTCCTATCTCAAAGAAAGTACACACTTGATATCTTAAGTGAGGCAGGAAAGCTTAAAGAAAGAACAGCCAAGACACCACTAGAAGAAGGGTACAAGGTCTTGCGTGAGGGGGAGTTTGAAGATGAACCATTTGGAGACTTCAAACTCTATAGGAAAATGGTTGGGAAGCTGATCTATCTTACCATCACAAGACCAGATATTTGCTTTGCAGTGAACCAAGTCAGTCAGCATATGCAAGCCCCTAAAGTTCATCATTGGAATATGGTGGAAAGGATTCTAAGATATCTAAGGGAAGCTCCTGGTCAAGGTGTATGGATGGGTTGCAACAAGAGCACGAGATTGTAGGATCTTGTGATGCAGATTGGGCAGGTGATAGAGTGGACAGGAGGTCTACAACAGGCTATTGCACCTTCATAGGAGGCAATCTAGTCACTTGGAAAAGCAAGAAGCAGAAGGTTGTATCATGTTCAAGTGCTGAGGCAGAATATAGAGCCATGAGAAAGCTGACTAGTGAGCTTATATGGATCAGAAACTTGCTAAAGGACTTGGGCATTGAGACAACAACACCAATCACAATGCACTGTGATAACCAGGCAGCCATTCACATAGCCTCCAACTCAGTCTTCCATGAGAGAACAAAACACATTGAAGTGGATTGTCACAAGGTGAGACAAGCGGTGGAGCAGAAGATCATTCTACCTTGCTACACTAGGAGTGAAGATCAGCTAGCAGATATCTTCACCAAAGGAGCAAGTACTAAGGTCTGTGAGTCCATCCATCCAAGATTGGGACTCATAGACTTGTCGAATCATGATCCTCTTAAGCCAGAAGCATCACTCTTTTTCCTCTTGTGTGTTTTGTCCCATTGGGTTTTCACACAAAAGGTTTTAATGAGGGATGTCTTCATGGGTTCCAAGCTTAACCATGCCTTATGGTAAAGCTTGAGGGGAGTATTGAAATGAAGACATGAGAAGAGAAGAGAAAGAAAGAGCAATCCCGGATGAATTGAGATATGATCAGCATTGCACTTGGAACACAAGTCAGCCCAGATAAGACTTGCCTACCAAGGAAGCAACTCGACCAGAGCTGAGTTTAGGAGGCAAGGAACTATTTTAAATAGTCAATGGAGTGTTCTGGAGTGCTTAGGACCGCTGGAGAGTTCAGGAAAGGTCAAGCAAGTTGGCATTTAAATATAGTAAAGATCACATGTTCTTTTAAGCAGGTCATTGTTTGAGTCCTGTCCCTTTCAAGCCTTGGGCAGCCTCATTCTTTATTCTTATTCTTGTTGTCTTATCTCACTTTGCTGTGCCTATTTATATTGTAATTGTAAGCACATATCATCTAAGGAAATAAAAAATCCTTCTCTTTACTCTTTGCAAACTCTCTCATCTCTCTCCCTCTCTTGTTCCACGGATTCCTCATCACTTATACTCTGTTCTTACTCTGTTTTACTCTGTTCTTCATTTTCTTTCAGTAGACCTCATCTTCCAGCTCTCCTTGAAGAAAAGCATTCTTGACATCCATCTGCCATAGATCCCATTCCAAGTTCACTGCCACTGAGAGAAGAATCCTTATGGTGTGAAGTTTTGCTACTGGTGCATGTGAGAAAAGAGACAATATGATGTGAGAGAGTAATAGAAACAGAGTATGGGCAAGTGTAAAAGATGGAGAGAGTAAAAGACTAAGAGAGAATCAAAGAGTAAGCAATTGAGAGTAAGAGAGTATGAGAGTTTTCACTCTGTTCTTACTCTGTTCTTCATATTTCTATCACAACCCTTAATGGAAGAGGGTTTGTAAAATCAGAACCTGATCATACACTCTTCACTCTCACCAGCAAGCAAGGGATTGTGGAAATCCTCATCTATGTAGATGATATCATCATCACAGGAAGTGATAAGGAAGGTATCACCTCAACTAAAGCTTTTCTTAAATCTGCTTTTGATATTAAAGACTTGGGTGAGCTAAAGTACTTTCTAGGGATAGAAATATGCCACTCTAAAGAGGGGCTTTCCTATCTCAAAGAAAGTACACACTTGATATCTTAAGTGAGGCAGGAAAGCTTAGAGAAAGAACAGCCAAGACATCACTGGAAGAAGGGTACAAGGTCTTGCGTTAGGGGGAGTTTGAAGATGAACCATTTGGAGACTTCAAACGTTATAGGAAAATGGTTGGGAAGCTGATCTACCTTACCATCACAAGACCTGATATTTGCTTTGTAGTGAACCAAGTCAGCCAGCATATGCAAGCTCATAAAGTTCACCATTGGAATATGGTGGAAAGAATCTTGAGATATCTAAGGGAAGCTCCTGGCCAAGGTGTATGGATGGGTTGCAACAAGATCACAGAGATTGTAGGATACTGTGATGCAGATTGGGCAGGTGATAGAGTGGACAGGAGGTCTACAACAGGCTATTGCACCTTCATAGGAGGCAATCTAGTCACTTGGAAAAGCAAGAAACAGAAGGTTGTATCATGTTCAAGTGCTGAGGCAGAATATAGAGCCATGAGAAAGCTGACCAGTGAGCTTATATGGATCAGAAACTTGCTAAAGGACTTGGGCATAGAGACAACAACACCAATCACAATTCACTGTGATTACCAGGCAGCCATTCACATAGCCTCCAACTCAGTCTTCCATGAGAGAACAAAACACATTGAAGTGGATTGTCACAAGGTGAGACAAGCAGTGGAGCAGAAGATTATTCTACCTTGCTACACTAGGAGTGAAGATCAGCTAGCAGATATCTTCACCAAAGGAGCAAGCACTAAGGTCTGTGAGTCCATCCATCCAAGATTGGGACTCATAGACTTGTCCAGATCATGATCCTCTTAAGCCATGAAGCATCTACTCTTTTCCTCTTGTGTGTTTTGTCCCATTGGGTTTTTCGCACAAAAGGTTTTAATGAGGATGTCTTCATGGGTTCCAAGCTTAACCATGCCTTATGGTAAAGCTTGAGGGGGAGTATTGACATGAAGACATGAAAAGAGAAGATAGAGGAAGAGGAGGCATCTGGATGAGTTTAAACAAGTGATCTGCTCATACTTGGTGTACAAGGCATTCTGTACACTTCCTTGACTACCAAGCAAGCATGTCGACCAGAGATGAGTTTGGGAGGCAAGGATCTATTTTAAATAAGCATAGAAGTGTTCTGATTGCTCAGAGCCGCTGGAGTGCTCAAGAGATCAGAAGCAAGTTGCATTTAAAATAGTATAAGTCACATGTTCCAAAAGAGGGAAGAGACCGTTTTCTGTGCTGTCCCTTTCACTCTCCAGGCTGCTCTCCATTTCTTTATTCATATTCTTCTTGTCTTGTTTCACATTGCAGCCTTTAAATAACCTTGTAGTGTGTTCTGAATAAATCAAGGGAAAAGAATTCCTTCTTAACTCTCTCTCTCTTCTTCACGCCAACATCTCTCTCTCTCTCTCTAGTTCATCACTCTGTTCTTGTCACTCTGTTATTGTTACTCTGTTTCTCATTTTCTATCATTCTCCTTGCAAGAAGACATTCTTTACATCCATCTGCTACAGCTCCCATTCAAGATTCACAGCAAGAGACAACACAATTCTAATTGTGTGAAGCTTAGCAACCGGAGCAAAGGTGTCCAAGTAGTCTTCTCCCCAAGTTTGAGTGAATCCTCTTGCTACAAGCCGTGTCTTGTTTCTATCAACTGTTCCATCATGCTTGTACTTAATTGTGAAGATCCATTTGCTTGATACAGCCTTCTTCCCCTTAGGTAACTCACCTTCATACCATGTATCATTTCTAATCATTGCGCCAGCTTCTTCATTCACAGATTCTCTCCATTCTTTGATCATCATGGCCTCTTCATAACTCCGTGGCACATAGCTCTTATCTAACTTCACCATGAAGCTGTAATTCTCTTCAGGATACTGAGAGAAAGAACACAGCTTGAGAAGGATGCCCAACCACCTGGGCATTGTAGTTTACGTGAGTGTTTACCCAGTTGGAGGGATCTTTCCTCACCCGTGTGCTCCTTCTCAGTGCTGGTGCTGGTTCTGGTTGCACCAAAACTTGTTCTTCTGGTTCACTGATCCCTTCTTCTCCATGAGACTCACTTGTTCCATCTTCTTCTAGCTGACTTTCTTAAGCCCCATCTTGATGGTTACTAGTCTCCACACTTTGATCATGTGTAGTTGATGTTGGAATTCATGAGTGTTTGTCTCATGTCAATAGAGTATTCAGTTAACTTGTAACTGAATCCCCTTCAACCATACAACAGGAACTCACCATTAAAAGGAAGAGACAACCAACTGGTGGTTGAATCCTCTCACACAGCCTATACTACAACCAAGATCCTAGAGAGTAAACTGGTTATAGAAAGCTGAGAATCTCTAGTTTGAATCTATCCTTCTGTAGTAACACAACACTTTGAGTTTGTGTACTTAAGATGAAGAGGATTTAGAATCAGTAAGCTAGAGCTTAAGAGAAGATAAAGAAGAGTTTAGAGTGAGTTTTACAAGTATTAGGCTGCCTTAAGGGAAAGAGAGTTAAGGCAGCCTCTAAACCATAACTCTAAACTCCTTACATTGTGAATATTGTTTAGACACAAGCAAGGGAGAGAGCCACGAAATTAGACTGAAAGAACTTGTATTGATATCGATAACTTGTTACAAGAATGGTGCAGCCTTTAAATAGGCAATCACTTACAATAAACAAAGATTAAATCAGGGAACAACACTAAACAACTAATATAATGGGGAAATGGAAGAGTCCAGGAGGATATGGACAAGGGGAGGCACGACCAGAAGCAGAGAAAGAGACAGGAGAGAGGTTGGCACAGCCTGCTTGAGTGAAAGTGACAGCCACCGCTTCTCCAAAGCAACCCATGTGACTTCTTCTTTTCAAATTCAAACCAGCCTCTCTTATTTAAATTCAAACATGTTTTCTTGACTTCTCAGAGTCTCCCACGTCCATATTATGTCTCCCAAACTCCTTTCTTGCCTTGCAAGATAAGCTAGGTCAAGATGATAGCTTGTGGAGCAAGATTGTGCATACAAGCCTAAATCGGTTTCTCTTGATGCACTTGTCTTGATCATGAACTAACTCCTTTCCTCTGGTTATTCTCTTCTTCATTTCAACACTCCCCTCAAGCTTGACCCTAGGAGATCCTTGGGCAAGCTTGGAACTGAGAGTACTTGCCTCATTAAAAACCTAAGCGTGGAAAACCTCATGGGAAAAACCATCACTTAGGGAAAAGAGTGCAACTACCCTCAGCTTAGGGATTGGCCAGTGGGTTTATGTGTCTTATGATCAAGTTTAGGGACTCATAAACCCTGGATCATGGCCTTATTTCAATGGCAAGCAGGCACCAATGCCTTTCTTGCTTCACACTCAAAACTTCTTGAACTCTCCATGTGGCTGGTTCTTTGTCTCCCCTTTCTTGACCTCTTGCCATCATCAAAGCTTTGATCAACGACCAGACTCTTCTCATGAGGTCCAAGTATCTGATTCAAACAATGCATACACACTTGCATCAATTCTCAAGGGGAAAACCTATTCAAACCAGAATAAGTAACTTAGGTACTTCCCTTGCATATATGTGGAATGTTGGTGAGGTGTGTCTTCCTTCTTGCTTGTACACTTGAATCCCTCACTCCATTCCTTTTCACAAACAGCCACTGCATTATTTTCTTGAGTCTCAAACTTTGTGGGGGACTTTGCAACCTTCTGGTCAGCCTCTTTAGCACCTCCTCTTGAAGCACATTAGATGGACAGCCTTGTTGTTGCTCAGCCAAGAATATCCCATGCTGGTTGGAGTCTTCTTGAATCTTTCAATGGCTTGAAGAATGGACATTGGCTTCCCATTTAACAGTTGAACTCTCTTCCCTCTCCTGGTTGAGATGTTCTTCTTGTATACTGCCCCCCTCATGATCAAGGTGGGGAACTCCACTAGCACCTGGTGCACTCTTCGGATTGCTTCCCATACTCTGCTGTTCCTGATTCATATTAATTCCAAAACCTTCTAGGATGATTCTCAAGGTAGTAGCTCTGTCTGAAGTAAGATCCTTCAGGTCCTCCTGATTCTGCTTCTCATAATAGCCTCTTTCTTCAACAAACTTCACCTCTCAAAATACAAGCACTCTCCTAGCATCCGGATCATAGCACTTGTAGCCTTTCTGACTTGAAGAGTATCCAACAAACATTGCCTTTGTACTTCTTGCCTGAAGTTTGTTCCACAACTCTCCCGGGACCATCACATAGCAAAGACACCCAAAGACCCTCATATGTTCCAGTGAAGGCTTATACTTGTTGAGCACTTCGAATGGAGATTGACCACTTAAGACCTGAGTAGGAATTCTGTTGATCAGATAGCAAGCACAACCGCATCACCTGAATCTCTTGGGAACGCTTGCTTGAAACATCATAGACCGGGCCACCTCCATCAGATGCCTGTTCTTCCTCTCGGCCACTCCATTCTGCTGAGGAGTGTAGGGACAGCTCGTTTGATGGAGAATACCATGCTGATATAGGTGATACTTGAAAGATTATGAGAATTATATGTGGGATTGGTGAAGTTTATGAGAATTTATGAGAGTAAAGGGAAGATTTAAGTGAAGAACATGGTTGCTGCAAGATAGAGAGAGATGGACGAGATTAGAGAGAGAGTAGAGAAGAGGAATTTCTTTTTCCTCGATTAATTTAGAAAGGTTACAGCATTGTTTTATAGATAAATCAGGCTAAAGGAGACAAACAGAGTTATAATAAACAAATAGGTGGTCTTCTATGACTGATCGAGAAAGGGACAGGTCTGAGCATGGAGAGAGACTGATCCCAACGGTTGGGAGAGCATGTGATCTTTATAGTATTTTAATTGCAACTTGCAGCCTCCTCCCTTGTCATGACTCTCCAACGGCTCCCAATACTTCAAACTTACTTCCATCAAGTTCCCACTTTGCCTTATAATGTTTCCTTGGTCGATTTAGATGCTTGAGGACCAAGTATGTACGGACAAACTTGCTACACACGTCTGAACTGATTGCTTGCTTCCTTGGCTATCCGAGTGACCTCTTCTTCTCTCCTTTATTCTTACATGATCATAACTCTTTTTATTGCTTCTTGTCAACACTCCCCCTCAATCTTGACCATAGAGATTGGTCAAGCTTGGAAACCATGAAGCATTCCCTCATTAAAACCTTTACTTGGAAAAACCACTTGGGATAAAAACCAAGCAAAGGAAAAAGAGTAGAACACTTCATGGTGAGAGGATCAGTGACATGTGAGTGTTGGAATTCATGAGTGTTTGTCTCATGTCAAGAGAGTATTAAGTTAACTTGTAACTTAATCCCTTCAACCATACAACAGGAACTCACCGCTACAATGGAAGAGACAACCAACTGGTGGTTGAATCCCCTCTCACAGCCTATACTATAACCAAGATCCTAGAGAGTAAACTGGTTATAGAAAGCTGAGAATCTCTAGTTTGAATCTATCCTTCTGTAGTAACACAACACTTTGAGTTTGTGTACTTGATGAAGAGGATTTAGAATCAGTAAGCTAGAGTTTAAGACAATAGATAAAGAAGAGTTTAAATGAGTTTTACAGTATTAATTAAGCTGCCTTAGGAGAGGGACAGTTAAGGCAGCCTCTAAACCATGACTTCTAAGCACTCTACATTGTGACTATTGTTTAGAACACAAGTAAGGAGAGAGGTCAAATTAGACTGAGAATAACTTGTAATCGATATCGATAACTTGTTACAAGAGTGGTGAAGCCTTTAAATAGGCAATCACTTACAATAAACAAAGATTAAATCAGGGAACACTAAACAACTAATATAATGGGGAAATGGAAGAGTCCAGGAGGATATGGACAAGGGAGACACGACCAGAAGCAGAGAAAGAGACAGAGAGAGGTGTGCACAGCCTGCTTGAGTGAAAGGGACAGTCCATTTGCTTCTCCAAAGCAACCCATGTGACTTCTTCTTTTCAAATTCAAACAAGCCTCTCTTATTTAAATTCAAACATTTTTCCCTTACTTCACAGAGGTTCCCACGTCCATAAGGTCCTCCAAAACTCATTCCTTGCCTTGCAAGTCAGGTTAGGTCAAGTGGTAGCTTGTGGAGCAAGTCTCAGACAAAACAAAACCAAATTGGCTTCTCTTGATGAACTTATATCCTGGATCATCAACCAGCTTCTTCTTCTGGTCATTCCTTTATTTATTTCAATACTCCCCCTCAAGCTTGACCATAGGAGATCCTTGGGCAAGCTTGGAACTGAGAGCACTTGCCTCATTAAAAACCTAAGTGTGGAAAACCTCATGGGATAAAACCATCACTTAGGGAAAAAGAGTGCAATTACCTTCAGCCTAGGGATTGGCCAGTGAGTCTAAGGAGTTTAAGATGATTTTGAAGGACTCCTTAGACTATGGATCATGGCCTTACTTCAATGGCAAGCAGGCACCAATGCCTCCTTGCTTCACACTCATCACACCTTTGAGCTTCTTCTTGTGGTCAGAGCTTGTCTCCCTTTTTCTTCTGGCTTCTTGCCTTCATCATGGGTTGAGTCCAAGCCTGCCTTGTTCATAAGCTCAATAGGTACCTGATTCAAACAATGCACAAACACATGCATCAATTCTCAAGAGGTAAACCTATTTATTCATAAGAATCAGTATAGATTTAGGTACTTCCCTTGCATAAGTTTCGAAGAATGAACATTGGCTTCTCATATTTAACACCCTCCTCAAGCTTAACCTGAGAATAAGAGTATGTTGTCAAGCTTGGAAGATGAGAGCCAATGATGATCACCATGCCTTGAGACAACAGCCCTCTTAACTTGAAGCTTCATCAACCAGGTACAAGCACACATGCTATGGGCTGATTCATAGCTTCCCCACTGAAGGTAACTGTTCTAACTCCTTTATAGAAGCTGATCCATAGCTTCCCAACCAGAAGGTAACTGTTCTAACTCCATGCCTTGGGCTGATTCATAGCTTTCCACTCAGCTTGTGGTGCAGCGGGTATGGCTTAAACTCTGGATCACTTGAAGGTGGATGGATAGAGGTTGTTCTAAGAGGCTACTAGCTCTCCTTTGAACTGTGGTCGTCTCCTGAGCTTATGGTTGGCATCAAGGATGGTTTGCTACTCAAAGACACAAGATTACCTTGTATTGTCTAAGATGGTTTCACTAGAATTCCTTCCTTTAAGTGAGATCAATGTTCCTTTAGCTGAACAGAGAAAGCAAGAGACAAGAGCAAGCTAAGCTGCTGTAAATTATTAGATTCAATGTTGAGAAGAAACAAAAGGCGTCCCCCTTAGCTATAATAAGTCGCCAAAACCCTAAGAAGTAAACCAAGCTGGTTTAATTCTAATTTTAGTCCTAATCCAATTGAAATTGGTTTAATAAAATCCTAATTGTCTTGGTTTAAATTAAATGAAAACCAAATAAGCCCAGCCAATTACATTGCAATTAAATTGAACCAACAAGCTGGTTTATCTTGATCTTCCCTCCTTGGACCAACCCCACGATTTGGAGCAAGGCATGGAGACTCTTCTCTTGTGCTCTCAGTCTTGATCTAGTCACTGGTCCACTCCATACATTGGCTAGTCCACTTGATACATCTCTCTGGTGCTGGTTCTCTTCAATATCATCAGCCTCACTCCCTTCTTCTAAGGTCATCTCTTCACTTGGTTCATCACTTGGCTCTTCCTCATCACTCTCACTCAGCTCCTCCTCCTTGTCTCTGGTCATGGCTACACCACCCCTCCTCCTTTAAAAGGATTTGACCTCAAATCCAAGTCATCTACAATAAAGGATCCAAGTCGAAACATTAAAAGTAGAACTGATTAGTACTTCCCTTGCATAAGTTTCAAGAATGAACATTGGCTTCTCATATTTAACACCCCTCCTCAAGCTTAACCTGAGAATAAGAGTATGTTGTCAAGCTTGGAAGATGAGAGCCAATGATGATCACCATGCCTTGAGACAACAGCCCTCTTAACTTGAAGCTTCATCAACCAGGTACAAGCACACATGCTATGGGCTGATTCATAGCTTCCCCACTGAAGGTAACTGTTCTAACTCCTTTATAGAAGCTGATCCATAGCTTCCCAACCAGAAGGTAACTGTTCTAACTCCATGCCTTGGGCTGATTCATAGCTTTCCACTCAGCTTGTGGTGCAGCCTGGGTATGGCTTAAACTCTGGATCACTTGAAGGTGGATGGATAGAGGGTTGTTCTAAGAGGCTACTAGCTCTCCTTTGAACTGTGGTCGTCTCCCTGAGCTTATGGTTGGCATCAAGGATGGTTTGCTACTCAAAGACACAAGATTACCTTGTATTGTCTAAGATGGTTTCACTAGGAATTCCTTCCTTTAAGTGAGATCAATGTTCCTTTAGCTGAACAGAGAAAGCAAGAGACAAGAGCAAGCTAAGCTGCTGTAAATTATTAGATTCAATGTTGAGAAGAAACAAAAGGCGTCCCCCTTAGCTATAATAAGTCGCCAAAACCCTAAGAAGTAAACCAAGCTGGTTTAATTCTAATTTTAGTCCTAATCCAATTGAAATTGGTTTAATAAAATCCTAATTGTCTTGGTTTAAATTAAATGAAAACCAAATAAGCCCAGCCCAATTACATTGCAATTAAATTGAACCAACAAGCTGGTTTATCTTGATCTTCCCTCCTTGGACCAACCCCACGATTTGGAGCAAGGCATGGAGACTCTTCTCTTGTGCTCTCAGTCTTGATCTAGTCACTGGTCCACTCCATACATTGGCTAGTCCACTTGATACATCTCTTCCTCTTCAATATCATCAGCCTCACTCTTCTTCTAAGGTCATCTCTTCACTTGGTTCATCACTTGGCTCTTCCTCATCACTCTCACTCAGCTCCTCCTCCTTGTCTCTGGTCATGGCTACACCACCCCCTCCTCCTTTAAAAGGATTTGACCTCAAATCCAAGTCATCTGCAATAAAAGGATCCAAGTCGAAACATTAAAAGTAGAACTGATTGAGTACTTCCCTTCAAGATCAATCTGGTAGGCATTGTTGTTGATTCTTTTCATCACTTTGAAAGGTCCATCTTTCCTTGGCAACAACTTTGATTTCCTCTCAGCAGGGAACCTCTCTTTCCTCATGTGTACCCACTTGATCTCTGGCGCCGGGACAAGTTCTTTCGCCCCTTGTTCTTCTGCCTTTCATACATCTTGGTCCTCTCCTCAATGTTCTTCCTGACCTGTTCATGCAAGGACTTAACAAACTCGACCTTTGCTTGCCATCAAGGTTAGTTTGTTCTTTCAAAGGTAAAGCAAACAAATCAAGAGGTGATAATGGGTTAAAACCATAAACAACATGAAAAGGTGATAGTTTAGTAGCTGAATACTGCTGCGGTATGCCGCAAACTCTACATGTGGTAAACAATCTTCCCAAGTCTTAATGTTACTCTTAATGATGGCACGCAGAAGAGTAGACAATGTCCTATTGACTGATTCAGTTTGGCCATCAGTTTGGGGATGACAAGTAGTTGAAAACAACAGCTTAGTTCCCAACTTTCCCCATAGAGTTTTCCAAAATAACTAAGGAACTTAGTATCTCTATCAAACTATAGTTCTAGGCATTCCATGCAACCTAACAACTTCTCTAAAGAATAGATCAGCTACCAAAGATGCATCATCAGTTTTATGACAAGGTATGAAGTGAGCCATCTTAGAGAACCTATCAACAACCACAAAGATACTCTCTCTTCCTTTCTTAGTTCTAGGCAATCCTAAAACAAAGTCCATAGAGATATCAATCCATGGCGCAGTAGGAATAGGAGAGGTGTATACAAACCTGTTGGTTGAACCTTGGACTTGGCTTGTTTGCACACAACATATCTTGAGCACACACGCTTCTACATCTTTCTTCATGCTCGGCGGTAGAAGTGCTCACGCAAAGTGGAGAGTGTTTTGGTGACTCCAAAGTGCCCCATCAGCCCTCTGCGTGTGCTTCCACGACATATAACTCTCTCAAGAACCACAAGGAACACACAGGCGGTTATCATAGAAAAGAAACCCTTTCACCTGATAAAATTTACCACTAGCATGCTTTTCAGATTCTCCAAACACATTTTTAAACTCAGGATCATCAGCATAGCAAGATTTGATATGTTCAAAACCCAAAAGTTTAGTTTCCATTGAAGATAAGAGAGTGTACCTTCTGGATAGTGCATCAGCCACTACATTCTCCTTACCTTTCTTGTAGTGGATGACATAAGGAAAGGTCTCAATAAACTCTACCCACCTGGCATGTCTCTTATTCAGCTTCTGTTGCCCTTTAAGATGCTTAAGAGATTCATGATCTGTATGGATCACAAACTCCTTAGGCCACAAGTAGTGTTGCCACACTTGCAGAGCTCTCACCAAGGCATACAGCTCCTTCTCACTGAAGTAAGCTATGGGTTTCCTATCCTGCATCAACACAGCTCCAATTCCAATTCCAGAAGCATCACATTCAATTTCAAAAGTTTTAGAAAAGTCAGGAAGTGCTAGCAAGGGAGCACTTGTTAACTTCTCTTTTAGCATTGGAATGCTTCTTCTTGGGCTGCCCCCCAAGCAAAACCTACACTCTTTTTAATCACTTCAGTCAGTGGTGCTGCAACTGTACTGAAATCCCTCCTAAACCTCTGTAGAAGCCAGCAAGTCCATGAAAACTCCTGACCTCTCCAATTGATTTGGGTACCGGCCACTCTCTGATGGCTCTCACCTTCTCCTCATCAACCTGTATGCCCTGTGAAGTCACAACAAAACCTGAAAAGACAAGGTTATCTGTTCCAAAAGAACACTTCTTGTAGTTAGCATACAGATTCTCTTTCCTAAGCACATCTAGAACCTGTCTCAAATGGTGAACATGTTCTTTCATAGTCTTGCTGTAGATCAGGATGTCATCAAAATAAACAACTACAAATCGCCCTATCAAGGCTCTCAAGACATGAATCATTAACCTCATGAAAGTACTAGGTGCATTAGTGAGACCAAAAGGCATCACAAGCCATTCATACAATCCTAGCTTAGTTTTAAATGCAGTTTTCCACTCATCTCCTTCTTTCATTCTAATCTGGTGGTAACCTCTCTTTAAATCAATTTTAGAAAAGACACATGAACCATGTAACTCATCTAGCATGTCATCTAAGTGAGGGATAGGATGTCTGTACTTAACTGTGATGTTGTTGATAGCTCGGCGGTCTACACACATCCTCCGGCTCCCATCTTTCTTGGGCACCAAAGAGCAGTGCAGCACAAGGACTCATGCTTTCCCTGATATGTCCCTTCTCCATCAGCTCATTGACTTGTTTCTGGAGCTCCTTGGTCTCCACAGGATTGGTCTGTATGCTGGTCGGTTTGGTAAGGTAGCTCGGCACAAAATCAATCTGGTGCTCTATCCTCTAATTGGCGGAAGACCAATGGGATTGTCTTCGTAAATACATCCCTATACTCCTGCAAAAGACACTCAATCTCCTCGGGATCTCAGGAGTCAGGTTAGTAGTAGAACTCAACAATTCCTTATAAACCATTAATATCAAATTTGATTGATCAATCACAGCGGTTTTGATATCTTTAGCAGTAGCAAAGAGATTGAGCTTACTTACCTGGCTGGTCTCTCAATGAGCAAGGTCTGGCCGGCTGCCTTGGAATCTCCTCTCTTTATCTTAAGATGCATCTGGTCCGGTGTACCTCCTTAGGTGTCATAGGCCAGGGTGACTTGTTTACCCTTGTGAACAAATGTGTGCCGATTGGTGAAGCCATCATGTACTGATCTCTTATCATACTGCCATGGTCTCCCAAGAAGTATGTGACTAGCTTCCAATGGCCACATCACAAGTGATCTCATCCTGGTACTTTCCCACTGAAAGTAAAATTTTCACTTGCTTGCTGATCTTTAAACCACCCTCATCATTGATCCATTGCAAGAGATATGGCTTGGGGTGTTTGTAAACTTCAAGACCAAACTTCTCCACTAGCTCATCACTTGCAACATTGGTACAACTGCCACCATCAATGATCAAGCTACAAACCTTATCTTGTATCAAACATCTGGTGTGAAACAAGTTTTCCCTTGCTCATCTTCTTTGGCTCTAGGCTATGCATTGAGAAGTCTCCTGGTGACTAGCAACTCTCCTCGACTGGATACTCCACGCCATCCTCATCAGTTTCCTGGCGGCATCTTCTTCTTCAGAAACTGCCTCCCCATTGGCTAGAATAGTCATCACCTTCTTGTTGGTACACTCATTGGTAGTGTCCAAAACCATGACACTTGAAGCACTTAATGTTCCTGGTTACGGTAGGTGTGGCTACTCCTTTCCTTTGTCATCTCTTTTGGTATCCGCTGATGAAGCTCTCTCCCTTGGCTTATCTGATGACTTTTCATCCTTGGGTACATTGGTTTAGAAGTAGAGCCATTATGGTGACCTGGTAGAACCCTCCTCTTATTCTGCTGCTCAATCGAATTGCCTTATGTAGTAGCTCATCCATGTCCTCATACTCTTGTAGCTCAATCTGTCTTGTATGTCTCTGTTAAGACCTCCTTGGAATCTAGCCATGGTAGCTTCTACACCCTCTTTCTAAGTCAGCTTTCAGCATGAGTGTCTCCATTTCCTGGTGATAGTCCTCTACACTCTTAGAACCTTGGGAAAGCCTTCTCAGTTTCTGGTGGAGATCTCTCCCATAGTGAGTAGGGACAAACCTCTTCTTCATCACAGTTTTCATCTCAAACCAGGAGGCTACTTGAGGCTCTCCATGGCGTCTCTGGTAGTAGCAATCTGATCCCACCAGCTTATAGCATAGCCACTAAATTCGTAGCTGCTAATCTCACCTTCCTCTCCTCGAGGCTGCTGGCAATTGAAGACCAGTTCAATCTTCTTCTCCCACTCCACGTAAGCATCAGGGTCATTCTTGCCATGGAATGGAGGAATTCTAAGCTTGAGATTGCCTAGGTTATCAGCTGGCCGTCTGCGGTTATGGTGCCTGCTGTGCTGACTAGCTTGAGACTCATCATCACCTTCATCAGCCTCATCATCTTGAGCTTGCTCACCATAGATCCTATGACCTCCAACCTCAAGCGTGGTCCCCTTATAGGCCTCATCGTGCTCTCCTAGCTCCTGCAACAGCTGCTACTCTCTCTGTCCTGCATCAATATCAACTAAATTATCATTAGCTTGCTGAGCTTCGGTTGAAGTTAGCTTGCATCCTTCGGTTATCTCAGCCATCATAGCCTCAAATTGGACTTGATTGAGATTGATTTGCTGGACAGCGGTTCTTCGACTCCTCTGGTTGCTTCCCAGCTCGCCTCTCATCAGCCATTTATTGAGATGAAGAACCAAAGAGAAGGAGATACATTGACAAGAGAGATAAAGAGAAGATCGAGGCTGAGGTTACTTGAGAGAGAAGACATTCCATACAGTCTTGGATCACAAGTAACTCTGCCCTAACTTGCCTTGGGAGACAAGGAGTGATGTGAGCTCGTCCATAATGTCTTTAGATACTTAGAGAACGCTGAGAGGAGTTTGGCAAGATCTGAATTTCAAACTGGAAGAGTCACATGTTGCGGAATAGGAGAAAGAGCTGTTAGGTCATGTCACTCTCAAGGCAACCGAACTGATTTAAATAATGTTCCCTTAGTTTATTATTTGTGTCACTGTCCCTTCTCTCTCTGGTTTCTATATATGTAATGTGCAAGCTAAGAAATAAAATTAAGGAGAATGAATCTCATTCTGGTTACTCTCAAATTCGCCACTCTCCCCTCATTCTTCATGCTGTCCGAAACTAATCCTCTTGTTCTTACTCTGTTCTTCACTTTGTTCCTCACCCAAATCTTACCTAAACTCATCTATTCTCCTCACAATTTCACAATTCTAACATGGTATCGAGCTCTAAGCTCCTAACCTCTTTAAATTCCATAAAATCCATTACGTTCTTACGTTACAGTTCTTCCATTCACTCGCTTTGCCATTCGTTTTCCGATACCTGCTCTCCTCGCTTTTAGTCTCAAAATCCTTTGTTCTCTTCATTCTATTATCAGAGTATCTTCAGTAGAGCTTAGCTCATACACTCTGGTTATTCAAAAAAAAAAATCCCTTCCCTGTTTTGCATTTACTTTGTTTTCATTCTATTATCCAGTGGTAAAAGAAATTCAACCATGGAAATAGAAAGGAGAAGCTTGATTCAGTGACCCTTGAGGGGTCTAACTACTTGGTATGGTCAAGATTGGCCGAGTTACCTTGGGAGGTCATGGACTTTGGGACAGCCACATCATGAAGGCTGAAGCTTCAAAAGATGACTCAAGAGGATAGTCAGGAAAGTGGCCTGAAGAATGAAGACAAGTGGGTTCAAGAAGATATGTTAACACTTGAGATCATTCAGAGTTCTCTCTGGTATCAATCACGGAAGCTTACTCACATTGTGAAAGTGCCAAGGAGCTGTGGGAGAGTCTACAAAAAGTTTATGGAAATGCCTCCAACCTGAGCCAGGTCTTTAAAGTTAAGCAACTTATCAACAACCTGAGCCAAGATGAAATGGAGTTTGATCAGTTCTTTGGCAAGTTCAGCAGTTTATGGGCAGAACTTGATGTTACGAGACCAAGCTCAAGATCCGTGGTTCTCGAGAGAAAGACAAGAGCAAGACAGAGTTTTCAGTCTGCTCCTGGCCCTGAACCCATCCTACAATTCTCTAATCAAGCATATACTAAGAGGAGAAAGGCTACCAAGCTTAGAAGATGTGTCTTTGTTGGATTCAAAGAGAACATTTGCTATATTACCTCTTTAAAGAAGAAAGGAAGGTAGTTCCCCTGTGAGGAATATGCTTGATCGAAGAGGCATAAAAAGAAGTTAAGGAAAGCCCTAAGGTCAAGAAGAGACAGGTATATGAGAAGATCAAGTCAAGCATGACTGCCCTCACTAAAGTTGTTGAGCAGCAAGCTGTGAATGGCTTGTCTATGTACTCAGCTCTCACCACTGAGTCTAATGAAGGAGGAAGTTGGAACCATGCAATGATCAAAGATGGTCCCATAAAAGTTAGTGATATTGAGCCACGATCAAAGCAGCCAAAGCTATTATCTCCGCAGCAACCGTACACATTCCTCGTCTCTAAGCCAATCATAATAGATTCGGGAGCTAGTCATCATATGATTAGTGATAGGAATCTTATTACTGATATTAGACCTGCCTTAGGGAATGTTACTATAGCAAATGGAGATAGGGTGAGGATAGAAGGAATAGGAAACCTTAAGTTGTTTGATAGGAATCCACTGCCTTCTATATGCCCGGTTTTGCTTCTAACTTACTATCGGTGAAAAAGCCACTGTTGACCTGAATTGTCAGGTGGTTTTTAGGCCTAATGATGTCGAGTTTCAGGACCTTAAGACAGGGAAGGTGATTGGAGAAGGCAACAGCAAAGATGGTTTATACCATCTCCAAAAGACTAAGCTTTCTTACTCTTCTCCTTCTGCTCCTTTATGCATGACCAGTACTAATCTATGTGATAGCACTACTTGGCATGCTAGATTAGTCACCCACACTCCGTGCATTAGGACTCATGATGCCTGATATGTCCTTTAGTCATCTGGAATGTGAGCATGCATCTTAGGAAAGCATTAGAATCTGTGTTTCAGCATCGGTAACAATGAAAAATGTTTTGACTTAATTCATTATGATGTTTGGACCTCTCCATGTCTATCTAGAGATAATCACAAGTATTTTGTCACATTTATAGATGAAAAATCTAAATATACTTGGATTACATTGCTCCCATCTAAGGATCGTGTGTTAGAGGCATTTATGAACTTCCAATCTTATGTCACTAACCATTTTAAAGCTAATGTGAAGGTACTAAGGTCAGACAATGGAGGAGAGTATACAAGCCATGCTTTCAAGAGTTATTTGGCACAACATGGCATAGTTCACCAAACAAGCTGTCCTTATACACCACAGCAAAATGGAGTGGCTGAAAGAAAGAATAGGCATCGATGGAGGTTGCTAGATCAATGATGTTTCATGCAAATGTTCCTAAGAGATTCGGAGTGATGCTGTGGTGACAGCATGCTATCTGATCAACAGGATCCCCACCAAGGTGCTGAAGGATATTTCTCCTTATGAAGTGCTGAATCAAAACAGACCATCTATTCATCACCTTAGAGTGTTTGGATGTGCCTGCTTTGTGCTAATACCAAGGGAGAAAAGAGACAAGCTAGAAGCAAAGAGCATAAAGTGTATGTTCATTGGATATTCCCCACACAGAAAGGATACAAGTGCTACAATCCTGAAACAAGAAGAGTACTTGTCTCTAGAGATGTAAAGTTTATGGAAGAAAAATGGTTCTATGCTGAGAAGAATTGGGATGAGCTCAGGATCTGTCTCAAGCATCAGACAAGGCCAATAACCTGAGGATAATTATGGAGAATCTTGGAATCAGTCTATCACCCTCAAAGGAGGCCTAGGGAAGCTTCTCCACAACCTGAGGACACTCACCCTGATCTGAAGGGGCAATGAACAAGAACAGAACAGCAACAAGGTTCAAATGTTCATGATCGAGAGTGCACAAGATCAGGAGACTACCCAAGTTCATGAACAAGAAGAGGAGCAAGAGGAACCAGCTCAGGTTCAACCTTTGAGAAAAGTACAAAGTGCGGAAAGATCCTTCTAACGGGTTAATACAAGAGTTTACTTCAACAGTCAAGCGGTAGCTCATCCCACTTCAGCGGTATGCTCCTTCGCAATTCCCATCGAGCACCAAGCTTTCATTGTGGGTTTAGATGAGGTATGTACCAAGATCATATGAAGAAGCAATGGAGCTTGAGGTGTGGAGAAACTCAGTTGGAGATGAGATAAAGGCCATGATTACCAATGATACTTGGTATGAAAGTGAACTCCCAAAGGGCAAGAAAGGCTGTGTCAAGCAAGTGGGTGTTCACTATCAAGTTTCTACCAAATGGCAAGGTGGAGAGGTGCAAAACAAGACTGGTTGCAAGAGGCTTCACTCAGACATATGGAGAGGATTATGTTGATACATTTGCACCAGTAGCCAAGCTGCATACAATCCGTATCCTCCTATCACTTGCAACAAATTTAGAATGGGAATTGTGGCGATGGATGTCAAGAATGCTTTTCTTCAAGGAGAGCTAGAAGATGAGGTCTATATGCATCCACCTCCTGGTCTAGAAGCTGGTAAAACCTGGAAATGTTCTAAGACTCAAGAAAGCAATTTATGGACTGAAGCAATCTCGAGAGCATGGTACCACAAGTTGAGTACTACCTTGAATGGAAGAGGCTTCAAAATCAGAAGCTGATCACACCTTGTTTACTCTTACTGGTCCAAGAGGAATTGTAGTCATCTTGATCTATGTAGATGATATAATCATCACAGGCAGTGACAAAGAAGGCATCAAAGAAACCAAGGTATTCCTAAAGTCCTGCTTTTGATATTAAAGATTTAGGTGAACTCAAGTACTTCCTTGGGATTGAAGTATGTCGCTTCTAAAGAGGGGCTCTTTCGTCTCAAGGAAGTACACACTTGATCTTTTAACTGAGGCAGGAAACCTTGGAGGAAGAACAGCCAAGACACCTCTGGAAGAAGGCTACAAAGTACTTAGAGAGGGGAGTTTGAGGACAAACCTTATGGTGATGTGAAGCGGTCTGAGAAGAAGTACAAGGGTACGGAAAGATCCTTCTAACTGGTTAATACAAGAGTTTACTTCAACAGTCAAGCGGTAGCTCATCCCACTTCAGCGGTATGCTCCTTTGCTAATTCCCATCGAGCACCAAGCTTTCATTGTGGGTTTAGATGAGGCGATGTACCAAGATCATATGAAGAAGCAATGGAGCTTGAGGTGTGGAGAAACTCAGTTGGAGATGAGATAAAGGCCATGATTACCAATGATACTTGGTATGAAAGTGAACTCCCAAAGGGCAAGAAAGGCTGTGTCAAGCAAGTGGGTGTTCACTATCAAGTTTCTACCAAATGGCAAGGTGGAGAGGTGCAAAACAAGACTGGTTGCAAGAGGCTTCACTCAGACATATGGAGAGGATTATGTTGATACATTTGCACCAGTAGCCAAGCTGCATACAATCCGTATCCTCCTATCACTTGCAACAAATTTAGAATGGGAATTGTGGCGATGGATGTCAAGAATGCTTTTCTTCAAGGAGAGCTAGAAGATGAGGTCTATATGCATCCACCTCCTGGTCTAGAGAAGCTGGTAAAACCTGGAAATGTTCTAAGACTCAAGAAAGCAATTTATGGACTGAAGCAATCTCCAGAGCATGGTACCACAAGTTGAGTACTACATCAATGGAAGAGGCTTCAAAAATCAGAAGCTGATCACACCTTGTTTACTCTTACTGGTCCAAGAGGAATTGTAGTCATCTTGATCTATGTAGATGATATAATCATCACAGGCAGTGACAAAGAAGGCATCAAAGAAACCAAGGTATTCCTAAAGTCTGTTTTTGATATTAAAGATTTAGGTGAACTCAGTACTTCCTTGGGATTGAAGTATGTCGCCTAAAGAGGGGCTCTTTCTGTCTCAAAGGAAGTACACACTTGATCTTTTAACTGAGGCAGGAAACCTTGGAGGAAGAACAGCCAAGACACCTCTGGAAGAAGGCTACAAAGTACTTAGAGAGGGGAGTTTGAGGACAAACCTTATGGTGATGTGAAGCAAAGAGAAGAATGGTTGGGAAACTCATTTATCTAACCATTACAAGGCCAGATATCTGCTTTGCAAAGGAACCAAGTCAGTCAACACATGCAGCTTAAGATTCATCATTGGAACATGGTGAAAAGAATCATGAGATATCTGAGAGAAGCTCTGGTCAGGGTGTATGGATGGCTTGCAATGGAAGCACAGAGATTGTAGGCTATTGTGATGCTGATTGGGCAGAGACAGAGTTGATAGGAGATCAACTACTGGTTATTGCACCTTCATTGGAGGTAACTTGGTAACTTGGAAGAGCAAGAAGCGAAGGTTGTGTCATGCTCAAGTGCTGAAGCTGAGTATAGAGCCATGAGGAAGCTTACCAACGAGTTGATTTGGATAAAGGATTGCTTGGAGACTTGGGCGTTGAGACTACCACACCTATCACAATTCACTGTGACAATCAAGCTGCCATTCATATTGCCAGCAACTCAGTCTTCCATGAGAGAACCAAACATATTGAAGTAGACGCCACAAGGTTAGACAAGCTGTGGAGAAGCAAATTATCCTACCTTGTTACACAAGTAGTGAAGACCAGCTTGCTGACATTTTCACCAAGGCAGCAAGTACCAAAGTCTGTGAGTTCATCCACTCTAAGTTGGGACTCATAGACCTCACATCTCACTGACTCTTCTAGCATGGAGACCTCTACTCTTTTTCCTTAGTGTGTTTTTGTCCCACTGGGTTTTTCACACTAAGGTTTTAATGAGGGAGGTTCTTCATGTTTCCAAGCTTGATCAGTTCCTAGGATCAAGCTTGAGGGGGAGTATTGAGATGAAGAACCAAAGAGAAGGAGATACATTGACAAGAGAGATAAAGAGAAGATCGAGGCTGAGGTTACTTGAGAGAAGATATTCCATACAGTCTTGGATCACAAGTAACTCTGCCTCTAACTTGCCTTGGGAGACAAGGAGTGATGTGAGTCGCCCATAATGTCTTTAGATACTTAGAGAGCGTTGGAGAGGAGTTTGGCAAGATCTGAATTTCAAACCGAAGAGTCACATGTTCGAATAGAGAAGAGAGCTGTTAGGTCATGTCACTCTCAAGGCAACCAGAACTGATTTAAATAATGTTCCCTTAGTTTATTATTTGTGTCACTGTCCCTTCTCTCTCTGGTTTCTCTATATATGTAATTTGCAAGCTAAGAAATAAAATTAAGGAGAATGAATCTCCCATTCTGGTTACTCTCTCTCTCAAATTCGTCACTCTCTCTCTCCTCATTCTTCATGCTGTCCAGAAACTAATCCTCTTGTTCTTACTCTGTTCTTCACTGTTCTTCACCCAAATCTTACCTAAACTCATCTATTCTCCTCACAATTTCACAATTCTAACACCATTGTCACCTAAAACAGTTAGAGAACACAAAAACAAAGAAAACAAACAACTCTCTCTCACTCAGTTTTTAAGTCGCCAAGTCTCTCTCTTCTCACAAGTTCAGTTAAGATTCAAAGCTCTACACCTAAGATCTAGAACTAAACCCCAATGAATCAGAGAGAAAGAATTAAAAGATTTAGGCACCAGCTGACTTTACCACCCTGAGCTGGATTACTCTTCAGCTAGCTGGATTTCTCCTCAGCTTTCTTATTTTTTTTTTTGTTTTGTTTTGGATCAAAGATCTTTTTTTCATTTTTTTTATTACCAGGGTTGGCTCAGCTGGCTTACAATAGATAGATAGATAAGAGAAGTGTTTAGATGGATAGAATGATCTGAGTAGTCAAGATCATAACTAACCTTCAAGTGGCTCGATACCACTTGGTGCAGCCTGGTATGGCTTAAACTCTGGATCACTTGAAGGTGGATGGATAGAGGGTTGTTCTAAGAGGCTACTAGCTCTCCTTTGAACTGTGGTCGCCTCCCTGAGCTTATGGTTGGCGTCAAGGATGGTTTGCTACTCAAAGACACAAGATTACCTTGTATTGTCTAAGATGGTTTCACTAGGAATTTCTTCCTTTAAGTGAGATCAATGTTCCTTTAGCTGAACAGAGAAAGCAAGAGACAAGAGCAAGCTAAGCTGCTGTAAATTATTAGATTCAAAGTTGAGAAGAAACAAAAGGCGTCCCCCTTAGCTATAATAAGTCGCCAAAACCCTAAGAAGTAAACCAAGCTGGTTTAATTCTAATTCTAGTCATAATCCAATTGAAATTGGTTTAATAAAATCGTAATTGTCTTGGTTTAAATTAAATGAAAACCAAATAAGCCCAGCCCAATTACATTGCAATTAAATTGAACCAACAAGCTGGTTTATCTTGATCTTCCCTCCTTGGACCAACCCCCACGATTTGGAGCAAGGCATGGAGACTCTTCTCTTGTGCTCTCAGTCTTGATCTAGTCACTGGTCCACTCCATACATTGGCTAGTCCACTTGATACATCTCTCTGGTGCTGGTTCTCTTCAATATCATCAGCCTCACTCCCTTCTTCTAAGGTCATCTCTTCACTTGGTTCATCACTTGGCTCTTCCTCATCACTCTCACTCAGCTCCTCCTCCTTGTCTCTGGTCATGGCTACACCAGCTTGACTCTCCACCTGATCTTGTCAAGTAGTCTCTGGTGGCCATCTGTTCTAACACCAAGTTGTTGCTGTCCTTGTTGAATTCTTCTTGCAATGGCTTCCAGACAGGCCATGGAAGCTCATTTACAGCCCCCCTCAAGACTGACTCCGAGTATAGGGGAGGAGACAAGCTTGATATGAGATTTTAAGCCACCTGGTCTACTCACAACTATTTCTCCATGGTCAGGAATATGCATCTTGTGCAGGCTCTGATCAACATAGGAAATCTGTCAAACCAACACTAAGACAAGCATCAGTAGACAACAAGAGACCATAACACTGGTTTTCACCAAGTCTGATCTTTAAAACACAATTTAAATAAGCACAGCAGCAATGGACAGATATCTGTAAGATTCTATCCTAGCAACACTCTCTGAATCCTAATCATCAAGACTAAGCATTCAGCAACAAGAAAATTAAGTAACCAGAGTAAAAGTAACCAGAGAATAAGTAGAGAGTAGAGAATCATGTGACCAGAGTATTAGTAACCAGAGTATGGGAGAATGATGGAGAATAAGTGACCTGAGAATCAGAGAATAGAGAATAGAGAATGTAAAATTGCTCAAGAATTCTAATGGACAGAGTTTTGCGGAAGCATAAACAGCCAGGAGCATTTAATACTCATCAAGAGTTTGCTGCTTTAGAAACTGAAAGACAATGGACCTTTGTGTTAGAATTGTGAAATTGTGAGGAGAATAGTTGAGTTTAGGTAAGATTTGGGTGAAGAACAGTGAAGAACAGAGTAAGAACAAGAGGATTAGTTTCGACAGCATGAAGAATGAGGAGAGAGAGAGTGACGAATTTGAGAGAGAGAGTAAACAGAATGGGAGATTCATTCTCCTTAATTTTATTTCTTAGCTTGCACATTACATATATAGAGAAACCAGAGAGAGAAGGGACAGTGACACAAATAATAAACTAAGGGAACATTATTTAAATCAGTTCTGTTGCCTTGAGAGTGACAGACCTAACAGCTCTCTTCTCCTATTCCGCAACATGTGACTCTTCCAGTTTGAATTCAGATCTTGCCAAACTCCTCTCCAACGTTCTCTAAGTATCTAAAGACATTATGGACGAGCTCACATCACTCCTTGTCTCCCAAGGCAAGTTAGGGCAGAGTTACTTGTGATCCAAGACTGTACGGAATGTCTTCTCTCTCAAGTAACCTCAGCCTCCTCGATCTTCTTTATCTCTCTTGTAAATGCATCTCCTTCTTTGGTTCTTCATCTCAATACTCCCCTCAAGCTTGATCCTAGGAACTGATCAAGCTTGGAAACATGAAGAACCTCCTCATTAAAACCTTAGTGTGAAAACCCAAAGGGGACAAAACACACTAAGGAAAAAGAGTAGAGGTCTCCATGCTAGAAGAGTCAGTGAGATGTGAGGTCTATGAGTCCCAACTTAGAGTGGATGAACTCACAGACTTTGGTACTTGCTGCCTTTAGAAAATGTCAGCAAGCTGGTCTTCACTTCTTGTGTAACAAGGTAGGATAATTTGCTTCTCCACAGCTTGTCTAACCTTGTGGCAGTCTACTTCAATATGTTTGGTTCTCTCATGGAAGACTGAGTTGCTGGCAATATGAATGGCAGCTTGATTGTCACAAAGGAATTGTGATAGGTGTGGTAGTCTCAACGCCCAAGTCTCCAAGCAATCCCTTTATCCAAATCAACTCTGGTAAGCTTCCTCATGGCTCTATACTCAGCTTCAAAGACTTCGAGCATGACACAACCTTCGCTTCGCTCTTCCAAGTTACCAAGTTACCTCCAATGAAGGTGCATAACCAGTAGTTGATCTCCTATCAACTCTGCCTCCTGCCCAATCAGCATCACAATAGCCTACAATCTCTCGTGGCTTCCATTGCAAGCCATCCATACCCCGACCAGAGCTTCTCTCGATATCTCATGATTCTTTTCACCATGTTCCATGATGAATCTTAGGCTCTGCATGTGTTGACTGACTTGGTTCACTGCAAAGCAGATATCTGGCCTTGTAATGGTTAGATAAATGAGTTTCCCAACCATTCTTCAGATCGCTTCACATCACCATAAGGTTTGTCCTCAAACTCCCCTCTCTAAGTACTTTGTAGCCTTCTTCCAGAGGTGTCGCTGTTCTTCCTCCAAGGTTTCCTGCCTCAGTTAAAGATTAAGTGTGTACTTCCTTTGAGACAGAAAGAGCCCCTTTAGAGCTGTACATACTTCTATCCCAAGGAAGTACTTGAGTTCACCTAAATCTTTAATATCAAAAACAGACTTTTGGAATACCTTGGTTTCATTGATGCCTCTTTGTCACTGCCTGTGATGATTATATCATCTACATATATCAAGATGACTACAATTCCTCTTGGACCAGTAAGAGTAAACAAGGTGTGGTCAGCTTCTGATTTTCTCAAGCCTCTTCCATTCAGTGTAGTACTCAACTTGTGGTACCATGCTCGAGATTGCTTCAGTCCATAAATTGCTTTCTTGAGTCTTAGAACATTTCCAGGTTTTACCAGCTTCTCAGACCAGGAGGTGGATGCATATAGACCTCATCTTCTAGCTCTCCTTGAAGAAAAGCATTCTTGACATCCATCCGCCACAATTCCCATTCTAAATTTGTTGCAAGTGATAGAGGATACGGATTGTATGCAGCTTGGCTACTGGTGCAAATGTATCAACATAATCCTCTCCATATGTCTGAGTGAAGCCTCTTGCAACCAGTCTTGTTTTGCACCTCTCCACCTTGCCATTTGGTAGAAACTTGATAGTGAACACCCACTTGCTTGACACAGCTTTCTTGCCCTTGGGAGTTCACTTTCATACCAAGTATCATTGGTAATCATGGCCTTTATCTCATCTCCAACTGAGTTTCTCCACACCTCAAGCTCCATTGCTTCTTCATATGATCTTGGTACATACGCCTCATCTAAACCCACAATGAAAGCTTGGTGCTCGATGGGAATTAAGCAAAGGAGCATACCGCTGAAGTGGGATGAGCTACTGCTGATCGTTGAAGTAAACTCTTGTATTAACCCAGTTAGAAGGATCTTTCCGCACTTTGTACTTCTTCTCAAAGGTTGAACCTGAGCTGGTTCCTCTTGCTCCTCTTCTTGTTCATGAACTTGGGTAGTCTCCTGATCTTGTGCACTCTCCTGATCATGAACATTTGAACCTTGTTGCTGTTCTGGTTCTTGTTCATTGCCCCCTTCAGGATCAGGGTGAGTGTCCTCAGGTTGTGGAGAAGCTTCCCTAGGCGCCTCCTTTGAGGGTGATAGACTGATTCCAAGATTCTCCATAATTATCCTCAGGTTATTGGCCTTGTCTCGATGCTTGAGACAGATCCTTGAGCTCATCCCAATTCTTCTCAGCATAGAACCATTTTTCTTCCATAAACTTTACATCTCTAGAGACAAGTACTCTTCTTGTTTCAGGATTGTAGCACTTGTATCCTTTCTGTGTGGGGGAATATCCAATGAACATACACTTTATGCTCTTTGCTTCTAGCTTGTCTCTTTTCTCCCTTGGTATTAGCACAAAGCAGGCACATCCAAACACTCTAAGGTGATGAATAGATGGTCTGTTTTGATTCAGCACTTCATAAGGAGAAATATCCTTCAGCACCTTGGTGGGGATCCTGTTGATCAGATAGCATGCTGTCACCACAGCATCACTCCAGAATCTCTTAGGAACATTTGCATGAAACATCATTGATCTAGCAACCTCCATCGATGCCTATTCTTTCTTTCAGCCACTCCATTTTGCTGTGGTGTATAAGGACAGCTTGTTTGGTGAACTATGCCATGTTGTGCCAAATAACTCTTGAAAGCATGGCTTGTATACTCTCCTCCATTGTCTGACCTTAGTACCTTCACATTAGCTTTAAAATGGTTAGTGACATAAGATTGGAAGTTCATAAATGCCTCTAACACACGATCCTTAGATGGGAGCAATGTAATCCAAGTATATTTAGATTTTTCATCTATAAATGTCACAAAATACTTGTGATTATCTCTAGATAGACATGGAGAGGTCCAAACATCAGAATGAATTAAGTCAAAACATTTTTCATAGATTGTTACTGATGCTGGAAACACAGATCTGCAATGCTTTCCTAAGATGCATGCTTCACATTCCAGATGACTAAAGGACATATCAGGCATCATGAGTCCTAATGCACGTGAGTGTGGGTGACCTAATCTAGCATGCCAAGTAGTGCTATCACATAGATTAGTACTGGTCATGCATAAAGGAGCAGAAGGAGAAGAGTAAGAAAGCTTAGTCTTTTGGAGATGGTATAAACCATCTTTGCTGTTGCCTTCTCCAATCACCTTCCCTGTCTTAAGGTCCTGAAACTCGACATCATTAGGCCTAAAAACCACCTGACAATTCAGGTCAACAGTGGCCTTTTTCACTGATAGTAAGTTAGAAGCAAAACCAGGCATATAGAAGGCAAGGATTCCTATCAAACAACTTAAGGTTTCCTATTCCTTCTATCCTCACCCTATCTCCATTTGCTATAGTAACATTCCCTAAGGCAGGTCTAATATCAGTAATAAGATTCCTATCACTAATCATATGATGACTAGCTCCTAATCTATTATGATTGGCTTAGAGACAAGGGAATGTGTACCAGACTGCTTTATGGAGATAATAGCTTTGGCTGCTTTGATCAGTGGCTCAATATCACTAACTTTTATGGGACCATCTTTGATCATTGCATGGTTCCAACTTCCTCCTTCATTAGACTCAGTGGTGAGAGCTGAGTACATAGACAAGCCATTCACAGCTTGCTCAACAACTTTAGTGAGGGCAGTCATGCTTGACTTGATCTTCTCATATACCTGTCTCTTCTTGACCTTAAGGGCTTTCCTTAACTTCTTTTTATGCCTCTTCGATCAAGCATATTCCTCACAGGGGAACTACCTTCCTTTCTTCTTTAAAGAGACTGTGTATGCAATGTTCTCTTTGAATCCAACAGCACACATCTTCTAAGCTTGGTAGCCTTTCTCCTCTTAGTATATGCTTGATTAGAGAATTGTAGGATGGGTTCAGGCCAGGAGCAGACTGAAAACTCTGTCTTGCTCTTGTCTTTCTCTCAGAACTTCGGATCTACTGAGCTTGGTCTCGAACATCAAGTTCTGCCCATAAACTGCTGAACTTGCCAAAGAACTGATCAAACTCCATTTCATCTTGGCTCAGGTTGTTGATAAGTTGCTTAACTTTAAAGACCTGGCTCAGGTTGGAGGCATTTCCATAAACTTTTGTAGACTCTCCCACAGCTCCTTGGCACTTTCACAATGTGAGTAAGCTTCCGTGATTGATACCTAGAGAGAACTCAATGATCTCAAGTGTTAACATATCTTCTTGAACCCACTTGTCTTCATTCTTCAGGCCACTTTCCTGACTATCCTCTTGAGTCATCTTTTTGAAGCTTCAGCCTTCATGATGTGGCTGTCCCAAAGTCCATGACCTCCCAAGGTAACTCTGGCCAATCTTGACCATACCAAGTAGTTAGACCCCTCAAGGGTCACTGGAATCAAGCTTCTCCTTTCTATTTCCATGGTTGAATTTCTTTTACCCACTGGATAATAGAATGAAGAACACCAAATTTTCAAACTAGAAACAGAAGGGATTTTTTTTTGAATAACCAGAGTGTATGAGCTTAGAAGCTCTACTGAAGATACTCGATAATAGAATGAAGAGAACAAAGGATTTTGAGACTAAAACGAGGAGAACAGAGTATCCGGAAAACGAGTAACCGGAAAACAGAGTGAATGGAAGAACTAGAACGTAAGAACGTAATGGATTTTATGAATTTAAAGAGGTTAGAGCTTAGAGCTCTGATACCATGTTAGAATTGTGAAATTGTGAGGAGAATAGTTGAGTTTAGGTAAGATTTGGGTGAAGAACAGTGAAGAACAGAGTAAGAACAAGAGGATTAGTTTCGGACAGCATGAAGAATGAGGAGAGAGAGAGTGACGAATTTGAGAGAGAGAGTAAACAGAATGGGAGATTCATTCTCCTTAATTTTATTTCTTAGCTTGCACATTACATATATAGAGAAACCAGAGAGAGAAGGGACAGTGACACAAATAATAAACTAAGGGAACATTATTTAAATCAGTTCTGGTTGCCTTGAGAGTGACAGACCTAACAGCTCTCTTCTCTATTCGAACATGTGACTCTTCCAGTTTGAATTCAGATCTTGCCAAACTCCTCTCCAACGTTCTCTAAGTATCTAAAGACATTATGGACGAGCTCACATCACTCCTTGTCTCCCAAGGCAAGTTAGGGCAGAGTTACTTGTGATCCAAGACTGTACGGAATGTCTTCTCTCTCAAGTAACCTCAGCCTCTGATCTTCTCTTTATCTCTCTTGTAAATGCATCTCCTTCTCTTTGGTTCTTCATCTCAATACTTTGGACAATTAATTTATCCACTGATCTTAGACATGTGCCACTGGAATAACTCATGAACTGATGTTTTCCAGGGCTTGAAACAAGGGAACCATCAGAATAACACATGAACAAGTGTTTCCTGTGGCTTACACAACAAAGAAACCAATGGATAACAATAGTTTGTCCACTGGTCAAAGAGATGCTCCATAAGGAACAAGCTATTATCCATTGGATAAAGCATAATAATGAAGCATTTTCGAAATCTCTCTCTTCCTCAAGCTTGATTCAAGCTACTAACAAGTACTGACCAAGCTAACACTATATCAGAGTTGGAGAGAAAAGATTTATTCAAAAACAGAGAGAAAATAGGTGAGTTTGATCCCATAGAAGAGCAACAAAGCTCTGATACCATGTTGGAATTCATGAGTGTTTGTCTCATGTCAAGAGAGTATTAAGTTAACTTGTAACTTAATCCCTTCAACCATACAACAGAACTCACCCCTACAATGGAAGAGACAACCAACGGTGGTTGAATCCCCTCTCAGCCTATACTATAACCAAGATCCTAGAGAGTAAACTGGTTACAAGCTGAGAATCTCTAGTTTGAATCTATCCTTCTGTAGTAACACAACACTTTGAGTTTGTGTACTTGATGAAGAGGATTTAGAATCAGTAAGCTAGAGTTTAAGACAATAGATAAAGAAGAGTTTAAATGAGTTTTACAAGATAGGCTGCCTTAGGAGAGGGACAGTTAAGGCAGCCTCTAAACCATGACTTCTAAGCACTCTACATTGTGACTATTGTTTAGAACACAAGTAAGGAGAGAGGTCACTAAATTAGACTGAGAATAACTTGTACCGACATCGATAACTTGTTACAAGAATGGTGAAGCCTTTAAATAGGCAATCACTTACAATAAACAAAGATTAAATCAGGAACACTAAACAACTAATATAATGGGAAATGGAAGAGTCCAGGAGGATATGGACAAGGGGAGGCACCCACCAGAAGCAGAGAAAGAGACAGAGAGAGGTGTGCACAGCCCGCTTGAGTGAAAGGGACAGTCCACCGCTTCTCCAAAGCAACCCATGTGACTTCTTCTTTCAAATTCAAACAAGCCTCTCTTATTTAAATTCAAACATTTTTCCTTTACTTCACAGAGGTTCCCACGTCCATAAGGTCCTCCACAACTCATTCCTTGCCTTGCAAGTCAGGTTAGGTCAAGTGGTAGCTTGTGGAGCAAGTCTCAGACAAAACAAAACCAAATTGGCTTCTCTTGATGAACTTATATCCTTGGATCATCAACCAGCTTCTTCTTCTGGTCATTCCTTTATTTATTTCAATAGTGAGATCTATGAGTCCAAGCTTACGATGAATGAACTCACAGACCTTGCTGCTTGCTGCCTTGGTGAAGATGTCAGCTAGTTGATCTTCACTTCTTGTATAGCATGGGAGGATCACTTGCTGCTCCACTGCTTGTCTCACCTTGTGGCAGTCTACTTCTATGTGCTTTGTCCTCTCATGGAAGACTGAGTTGGATGCAATGTGTATTGCAGCCTGGTTGTCACAATGCATAGTCATTGGTGTGTTGATCTCGATCCCCAAGTCTTTTAGCAGTCCCTTGATCCATATAAGCTCACTTGTAAGCTTTCTCATTGATCTATACTCTGCCTCAGCACTTGAACAAGACACCACCTTCTTCTTCTTGCTTTTCCATCTGACCAGATTCCCTCCAATAAAGGTGCAATAGCCTGTGGTTGATCTTCTATCCACTCTATCTCCAGCCCAATCAGTATCACAATACCCAACCACTTCAGTGTTCTTGTTACACGCCATCCATACTCCCTGACGAGGTGCTTCTCTTAAGTATCTCAAGATCCTCTCCACCATGATCCAGTGATGTATCTTAGGGGCTTGCATATGCTGGCTCACTTGATTCACAGCAAAGCACACATCTGGCCGAGTGATAGTGACAGTCCAAATGCTTCTCCAAAGCAACCCATGTGACTTCTTCTTTCAAATTCAAACAAGCCTCTTATTTAAATTCAAACATTTTTCCTTTACTTCACAGAGGTTCCCACGTCCATAAGGTCCTCCACAACTCATTCCTTGCCTTGCAAGTCAGGTTAGGTCAAGTGGTAGCTTGTGGAGCAAGTCTCAGACAAAACAAAACCAAATTGGCTTCTCTTGATGAACTTATATCCTTGGATCATCAACCAGCTTCTTCTTCTGGTCATTCCTTTATTTATTTCAATAGTGAGATCTATGAGTCCAAGCTTACGATGAATGAACTCACAGACCTTGCTGCTTGCTGCCTTGGTGAAGATGTCAGCTAGTTGATCTTCACTTCTTGTATAGCATGGGAGGATCACTTGCTGCTCCACTGCTTGTCTCACCTTGTGGCAGTCTACTTCTATGTGCTTTGTCCTCTCATGGAAGACTGAGTTGGATGCAATGTGTATTGCAGCCTGGTTGTCACAATGCATAGTCATTGGTGTGTTGATCTCGATCCCCAAGTCTTTTAGCAGTCCCTTGATCCATATAAGCTCACTTGTAAGCTTTCTCATTGATCTATACTCTGCCTCAGCACTTGAACAAGACACCACCTTCTTCTTCTTGCTTTTCCATCTGACCAGATTCCCTCCAATAAAGGTGCAATAGCCTGTGGTTGATCTTCTATCCACTCTATCTCCAGCCCAATCAAGTATCACAATACCCAACCACTTGGTGTTCTTGTTACACGCCATCCATACTCCCTGACGAGGTGCTTCTCTTAAGTATCTCAAGATCCTCTCCACCATGATCCAGTGATGTATCTTAGGGGCTTGCATATGCTGGCTCACTTGATTCACAGCAAAGCACACATCTGGCCGAGTGATAGTGAGGTAGATGAGCTTCCCAACCATTCTTCTATACTTCTTGACATCAGTGAAGGGAGTTGCATCATACTCCCCCTCTCGCAGCACCTTGTAGCCTTCTTCTAATGGTGTCTTGGCCTGTCGCCTCCCGTGTCTCCTGCCTCATTTAAGATATCAAGTGTGTACTTCCTTTGGGATAAGAAAAGGCCCTCCTTGGAGCGGCACAATTCAATCCCTTGAAAGTACTTTAACTCTCCCAAATCCTTAATATCAAATGCAGTTTTAAGGAAAGCTTTAGTTGAGGAGATACCTTCCTGGTTACTACCAGTGATGATGATATCATCCACATACACCAGGATGACTACAATGCCTTTGTTGCTGGTCAGTGTGAATAGAGAGTGATCAGCTTGAGATTTTACAAAACCTCTCCCATTGAGAGTTGTGCTTAGCTTGTGGTACCAAGCTCTTGGGGATTGCTTCAGGCCATAGATAGCTTTCTTTAGTCTCAAGACATTTCCTGGTTTCACCATGTCTTCTAGACCAGGAGGTGGTCTCATATACACCTCATCTTCCAGCTCTCCTTGGAGAAAGGCATTCTTTACATCCATCTGCCACAGATCCCACTCCAAGTTGACAGCAAGAGATAGAAGAATCCTTATAGTGTGCAGCTTAGCCACTGGTGCAAAGGTGTCTAGATAATCTTCACCATAGACCTGAGTGTACCCTCTTGCCACTAATCTTGTCTTCTTTCTCTCTGGCTTGCCATTAGCTCCATACTTGATTGTATATAAAAGCCGGCTGGTTACTGCTTTCTTTCCTTTGGGAAGGGCAGTCTCAAACCATGTGTCATTCTTTACCATGGCTCCCATCTCATCTCCAACTGATGGTCTCCACTCCTCATGTTGCATAGCCTCTTCATATGTCCTTGGAATGTATTCTTGATCCAATTCACGATAAAGACTTGATGCTCTTCTCGATAGTGTGCAAGAGAGCACACGGCTCTGGTAGGATGAGCTACTGCCTCAGCATTGAAGTATACTCTTGTATTGATCCATTAGAAGCTGGTTTCCTGGCTCTTGTACTCCTTCTCCGGTTGTATCTGCCAGTTCAGCTTCATTTTCTTCACTTGGCTCACCCATCTGTGTCTCAGCTTCTGATATCTCATCTTGATCATGAGATACTGAGCTTTCTTCAGGTTGAGCTTGCACAGGTTCAGCTTGCTCAGTGTGATCACCCCCCTCATGATCAAGATGAGTATTCCCATCCTCCTCCACTGCTTTCAACAGCCTTGTGGTGTAACCTCTCCGACCGGGCTGGTGAGTTTGGTAAACTGATTCCAAGCCTCTCCATAATAACTCTCAGGTTATTAGCTCTATCTGAGCTAGATTGAGATAGATCCTTGAGTTCTTCCCAACTCCTCTCATCATAATACCCTTTTGACTCCAGAAACTTAACGTCCCTTGATACTAAGACCCTTCTTGTCTCGAACATAACATTTGTATCCTTTCTCGATGTGTGGAATAGCCAATGAACATTGCTTTTGTGCTTTTAGCCTATAGCTTGTTTCTTAACTCTCCTGAACAAAGACAAAACACACACACCCAAACACACGCAAGTGATCTATAGATGGTTTAGTTTTGTTCAGACCTCATATGGTGTGGAATCAAGAAGAACTCTGGTGGGTGTGCGGTTGATTAGGTAAGTGGCGTGACTACTGCATCTCCCCAAAACCTCTTAGGTACATTGGCATGAAACATTAAGCTCCTGGCCACCTCCATCAGATGTCTATTCTTTCTTTCTGCCACACCATTTTGTTGTGGAGTGTAAGGGCAACTAGTTTGTTGGATAATCCCATGCGCAGCTAGGTGTTGTTTGAAGGCTGTGCTAGTATACTCACCACCATTATCTGATCTAAGAATTTTAATCTTGACATTGAAATGGTTAGTGATATAGCTTTGAAAGTTTTTAAATGCCTCTAGCACCCTATCTTTAGATTGAAGCAGTGTGATCCAAGTGTATTTAGATTTTTCATCTATGAATGTCACAAAGTACTTATGATGTTCTCTAGATGCACAGGGAGCAGTCCACACATCAGTATGAATTAAATCAAAGCAATTATCATAGATAGTCTTGGATTTAGGAAATACACTTCTACAATGTTTTCCTAAGATACAAGCTTCACAATCACTTTTAAAATTAATGCTAGGCAACAGGATGTTCAAGGCATGAGAATGAGGATGTCCTAATCTAGCATGCCATATTACATCTTTAGGGAATTCAGAACCAGAAACAAAAGCACTAGATAAATCAGAAGCTGGTCTTGTGTCCTCAAGCAAGTACAAGTCTCCCTTGGTAACACCTTTTCCAAGCAACTTACTAGAATCAATATCCTGAAAATACACACTGTTAGGAGTGAAAGTAACTTGACAATTCAAATCACTAGTGACTTTCTTAACAGATAGCAAGTTTGAAGCAAAGGTGGGCATGTAAAAAGCTTTGGATTCTTTATCAAATAGCTTAAGATCTCCTACACCTTTTATTGGAATTTTATCCCCATTTGCTATCATCACATTTCCTAAAGCTGGTTCTATGTTCTTAATCAGTTTTAAATCACTAATCATATGATGAGAAGCACCAGAGTCTATTATCAATGGTTTAGCTGATTTTAAAACATTTAAAATATCACCAGCAGTGTGAGAAGCATTAAGAGAGATTCCAAGAGTTCTAGAGATACCAGATTCTTTTAGGGCCTTGATGAGAGCTTCCAAGTCAGACTTCTTGAGGAGCTCATCCAGGTTAGTCCTTGGTGTGGTGTACACTGAGGTTGATGCCATAGCACTTCCTCCACCACTGCTGCTGGCGCAAATTGATTTTGGAGTTGCTGGTTCAACACCATCAGCTGAGAAGTTGGCTCTTGCATCCTAGTAAGATTTCTAAGAATCTTAAGCCATAGAAAGAGATTAACCAGAGATTTGATGAATAGTGAAGGAGACTTAAGAGATTAAGAGAGAAGATTATGAGATTAAACTTTAAGAATCATTTCTAAATAGTGAGAGAGACTGATATTCATTGCATAATGTGACATAAGGTCGAGGTTACATATATATAAGAGCCTGGATACAAGGGTTTTCTACTTAAAGATAAGGTGAAGCATGTGAAGTCAACAAGGGGAAGAAGCGCCACATTCAAACTGACCAATACCAGCTCTCACACGTTCTGGTCATTGCCTTGACTCGACAGCCTGGCACAGCCTGTCGACGCCTCCTTCTTCCTTTTAACGGTCACAAGCCCTTAGTAACAATGCAAGGTCACCACACTCTTTTACCATTACCCGGGTAAGTTTCTTTCACCTCATTTGGTGGAAGTGATCCATGTACGGACTGTACGGCCTTGTACGGCCTTGTACGGACATGATCACTTCCATCCAACCTTCTCCAAATAGCTTCCTCACTTCATTCCTTCAGCCCTTACTTCATGTAACCCTTCTTAGCATCATACTCAGCACAATACTCTTCTCATCTCAACACTCCCCCTCAAGCTTGACCATATGAAACAAGTCAAGCTTGGACAGCCATGAGATCTTCCTCATTAAAAACCTCACCAAGGAAAACCCATTGGGACAAAACCTTGATGAGGGAAAAAGAGTAAAGATCTCATGACTAAGGGGATCAGCTCTTCTTCTGCCCAAGATCAATGAGGCCCAAGCGGATGTGAATGGACTCCATTGTCTTCTGCCTTGCTGCCTTTGTAAACACATCAGCCAGCTGGTCTTCACTTCGGTGTAACAAGGTAAGATCACTCCAAGCACTATCATCTCCCTTACTTTGTGGCAGTCAACTTCAATATGCTTGGTTCTCTCATGGAAGACAGAGTTGGATGCAATATGGATTGCAGCCTGGTTGTCACAGTGCATAGTCATGGGCGAGTCTGATCAATCTCCAAGTGCTTCAGTATCCCTTTGATCCAAACCAGCTCGTTTGTCAGCTTCAGCATGGCTCTATACTCAGCTTCTGCACTTGAACATGAAACCACCTTCGCTTCTTGCTCTTCCAAGTAACTAAGTTCCCACCAATGAATGTGCAATAGCCAGTAGTTGATCTTCTATCTGATCTATCTCCTGCCCAATCTGCATCACAATAGCCCACCACTTCGTGCTTCGTTGCAACCCATCCACACACCAAGGTCTTGTGTTCCATTCAGATACATAAGCAATCTTTCTACCATGCGCCAGTGATGCTCCTTTGGAACTTGCATATGCTGGCTCACCTGATTCACAGCAAAGCAAATATCAGGTCTAGTGATGGTCAAATAGATTAGCTTACCCACTAGCTTTCTATAAAGCTTTGGATCATGAAATGGCTTGCTGTCTTCAAGCTCCCCCTCACGTGGAACCTTATACCCATCTTCCATGGGCATTTTGGCTGTCTTTCCTCCATAAACACCTGCATCTTTCAAAAGATCAAGTGTATATTTCCTTTGAGAAATGAACAAGCCTTCCTTAGCTCTACATAACTCAATGCCAAGGAAGTATTTCATTTCTCCCAAATCTTTAATCTCAAACACAGATTTAAGAAATTCCTTGGTAGCCTTGATACCATCTTTATCACTACCAGTGATGATGATATCATCAACATACACAAGAAGAACAATAATACCTGCTGGTGTGACAAGAGTGAAGAGGGTGTGGTCAAGCTCAGACTTCCTGAATCCTCTTCCATTCAAGGTAGAGCTAAGTTTGTGATACCAAGCTCTAGGGGATTGCTTAAGGCCGTAGATAGCTTTCTTTAGCCTCAAGACATTTCCCTTCTTCACTAAGTGTTCAAGACCAGGAGGTGGATGCATATAAACCTCATCTTCAAGCTCTCCTTGTAGGAAAGCATTCTTCACATCCATTTGCCGAGATCCCACTCAAGGTTCACAGCCAAAGAGAGCACAATCCGAATAGTATGGAGCTTGGCAACAGGTGCAAATGTATCAATGTAGTCTTCTCCATAAGTTTGAGTAAAACCCTTGCTACCAGCCTTGTCTTGCGCTATCTATCTTCCCATTTGGAAGATACTTGATAGTGAAGATCCATCTACTAGACACAGCTCTCTTTCCTTTTGGTAAGGCACTCTCATACCATGTATCATTCTTGATCATAGCATCAGCCTCAAGATTAATGTAATCCCTCCATTCTTGTATCAGCATTGCCTCTTCATAGCTTCTTGGGACATAGCTCTCATCTAAGCTCACTTGAAAGGCATAATGCTCTTCTGGATATTGAGCAAAGGAGCACACAGCTTGAGAAGGATGCTCCACAGCCTGGCATTGTAGTACACTCGTGTTTACCCAGTTGGAAGGATCCTTCCTTATCCGTGCTTCTCCTCAAACTGGTACTGGTGATTGTTGTTGTTCACTTTGCACACCTTGTATTTCATCCTCCTGTGCTTGCACTTGCACTTCTTCTTGAACCTCACTGATCAGAATCTTCTTGATGATCTCTAGACTCCACGCCTGAATCACCACCTTGATCATGAAAGCTAGAGCTCTCTTGACCACTTGAACTCTCTCCCATTCCTTGGTTAAGAGTTTCGATTCACCGCCCCCTCATGATCAAGGGTGGGGACATGAATATTATCAGTAGCAGCACTCCCTTGGACACCATCAGCAGCAGTAGTAGGCCTTCCTGGTCTACTTCCTCCACTTTGGCCTTGGTTCATATTAATCCCAAGATTCTCCAAGATTGTCCTCAAGATACGGCTCTATCGAAGTTAAATCCTTCAGATCTTCCTGGTTCTTTTCTTCATAGTAGCCCTCTCTTCTACAAACTTCACTTCTCTTGAGACCATTACCCTCCTAGTGTCTTCATCATAGCATTTGTATCCTTTCTGACTTGAGGAGTATCCAATAAACATGGCTTTGGTGCTCTTGGCTTCAAGCTTGTTTCTCAATTCACCAGGAACCATGACATAGCAAAGACACCCAAAGACCTTGAGATGAGTAAGTACTGGCTTGTACTTGTTGAGTACCTCAAATGGCGACTTCCCATGCAACACCGAGTAGGTGTTCGGTTAATCAAGTAGCAAGCAAGAACCACAGATCACTCCGAATCTTTTAGGAACATTGGCCTGAAACATCATGGATCTTGCAACTTCCATTAAGTGCCTGTTCTTCCTCTCAGCCACTCCATTTTGCTGTGGAGTATAAGGACAACTAGTCTGATGAAGAATGCCACCGAGATAGGTGTTCCTTGAATGCATTGCCCGTGTACTCTCCTCCATTATCAGACCTGAAAATCTTGATCTTGGCTTGATAATGGTTAGTCACATATGATTGAAAATTTTAAATGCATCAAGCACCCTATCTTTGGTTGGAATTAAAGTTAACCAGGTGTATTTGGATTTTTCATCAATGAAAGTGACATAATATTTCTGATTTTCCCTAGATAAGCAAGGAGCAGTCCAAACATCGAGTGCACAAGATCAAAACACTTATCATAGATAGTAGAAGAGTTTGGGAAAACAGGTTTTACAATGCTTGCCTAAAATGCAAGCTTCACAATCATTATTCTCAAAAGAAACACCTGGCAACATCAGTTTTAAAGCCTTATTATGAGGGTGTCCTAGTCTAGCATGCCACAATGCATTTTTGCTAAGACTAGTAGAAACAGAAGAAAAGAGCAACTAAAATTTGAAACAAAGAATGCAGATTCAGATTCTCAAGAACATAAAGATCTCCTTTGGTTTTCCCACTTCCCAGCACCTTGCTACTCTCAATATCCTGAAATTTCACACTGTTAGGACTGAAAATGACATTACAATTTAGATCAGTAGCACACTTTTTCACAGATAATAAATTAGAAGTGAAATCGGCATATAAAGAGCTTTAGAGTCTTTATCAAACAGCTTGAGCTTTCCTATTCCTTTGATAGGAATTTTAGCACCATTTGCTATCATCACATTGCCATGGGCAGGCTCAATGCTAGTGATCAGCTTAGTGTCACTAATCATATGATGAGATGCACCAGAATCAACAATGAGAGGTTTATATGAACATGGAGATGACTTAGCAAGATGAGCAAGAATATTAGATGGCTTATATGTATGAGCAGAATCATATGCATGATCAATCCTATCAATATCACAATTTCTAAGATGATCATGTATGTTTCCTAAACCGTCAGTACTGCAATCATGGATGCACCAAAAGAGTACCCAAAGGTGTTACCATTATCCTTGAAGAGCTTGATGAGAGCATCCAAGTCTGATCTCTTCAAGTACTCTCCATCATTGTTGCTCCTTGAGCTAGAACCACCAGTGTAAGCCACTAAGGACTTCCCATTGTCCACCTCTACCTCTTGAGTCTTGTTTGAGCTTGCACCACCAGTAACCTCTCCCAAATGTGCCCTTGCCTCCTTGTTGAATTTAGCCGGCTTCAAATGTGGGTGAAGGATCCAGCATACTTCCTTGCCTCCTTCTTGTGACCTTGCTTCTTGCAATGATCACAGTTTCCATTGAACTTCTCATACTTCCCATGCACTGCCTTATTAGCCTGTGATACTTCTCCTTGCTCAGCGTGTGATGCCTGATTTGCCAAAGCCAGCTCCTTTCCCTTCTTGCCAAACAATCCCATGGAACCATGTTCCTTTTGATCCGAAAGCACACACTTCTTCCAAGTCAGGCAGTGTATCATCCCTCAAAGATATGTTGAATGAGACCTCCATAGGCTGGATTTAAGGTGAGTAGCAGCCCAAACACCTTGTCTTGCTCTCTCCTTTTGTTGAGCTCATCAGCATTAGTAGTACTTGGCCTCAGCATCTCTAGCTCGACCATAAAGCCCTGAACTTTCCCAAATGCTTCTCAAAGTCCATGTCCTCTTGCACCAGGTTGTTGAGCTTGCTTCACTTCAAACACTCTGCTCAGATTTGATGTATTCCCATACACCTTCTTCAATGTGTCCCACAACTCCTTTGCGGTTTCACAATAGCTGTAAGCTTCCATCAGATTTTGATCCAAAGATGCAAGGAGAGCTGAGAGCACAATACACTCCTCTTGTTGCCATTTCTCAAGCGCATCACTTGAGTCCTCTTGAACATCCTCACCTTGAGTGATAAGCTTTGGAGCTTCTCGGTTGTGATGTGTTTCAACAACCCTTGCTTCCAACAGCATTCCTGGCCATCCTTGACCACACAAGATAGTTATTTCCTTGAAAGTAGCAGCAACCTTCATGTAGACTCCACCACCTTCCATTGCTTGAGAAAAGACTTCAACTTGTATCAACACACCACACAAGTTGATAAAGTTCTGAGCTTTCAGATTAAATCTTCAAGTCGGCTTCAAAGACTTCACCTTTAGCTCCCACACACACCAAACACTCCAAAGATCTGAACTTTAAGTTTGAATCTTCAATACAACCTCAAAGCTTCCACCTTTAGAATCCTTCTTCTTCACGCAAACACCACACCAAACTCTTGATGACACCAGAAAGCCTTGCGCCACCAACAGGAACCAACTTGAGAACAGATCTCAAAGAACAAACACCAACAGCCACAGAAACAAGTTTCTCAAAGATCTAGCACCACCAATCTTCAAGAACACACACGAATACCGTAAGAACACAGGTTGAAAAGCCAACCAGGCTCTGATACCATAAGATTTCTAAGAATCTTAAGCCATAGAAAGAGATTAACCAGAGATTTGATGAATAGTGAAGGAGACTTAAGAGATTAAGAGAGAAGATTATGAGATTAAACTTTAAGAATCATTTCTAAATAGTGAGAGAGACTGATATTCATTGCATAATGTGACATAAGGTCGAGGTTACATATATATAAGAGCCTGGATACAAGGGTTTTCTACTTAAAGATAAGGTGAAGCATGTGAAGTCAACAAGGGAAGAAGCCACATTCAAACTGACCAATACCAGCTCTCACACGCTCTGGTCATTGCCTTGACTCGACAGCCTGGCACAGCCGTCGACGCCTTCTTCCTTTTAACGGTCACAAGCCCTTAGTAACAATGCAAGGTCACCACACTCTTTTACCATTACCGGGTAAGTTTCTTTCACCTCATTTGGTGGAAGTGATCCATGTACGGACTGTACGGCCTTGTACGGCCTTGTTACGGACATGATCACTTCCATCCAACCTTCTCCAAATAGCTTCCTCACTTCATTCCTTCAGCCCTTACTTCATGTAACCCTTCTTAGCATCATACTCAGCACAATACTCTTCTCATCTCAACACCTAGTACTGTGATCTTGTCTCCTTGAACTTGTTTGGCTTCAAGTGGGGATGAAGTATCCAGCACTTATCTTTCAGATGCCCCTTCTTCTTGCAGTGGTCGCATATCAAGGATTTCCTATCCTCTTGCTTGTAAGCAGCCTTGTTGTGTTAGAAAATGAAGAAGAGAGTAAGAACAGAGGAAGAACAGAGTAAGAGAGAGAGAGAGAGAGAGAGAGAGACTAATTTATAGAAGAAAGAGAGAAGAAGGAAGAACTGCTTTCCTTGATTCATTCAACACATTACAAGATTATTTAAAGAGGCTGCAATGTGAAACAAGACAAGAAGGATATGAATAAACAAAGCAGCCTGGAGAGTGAAAGGGACAGCACACCAAACGGTCCCTTCCCTCTTTTGGAACATGTGATTTATACTATTTAAATGCAACTAGCTTCTGATCTTCTTCTGAGCACTCCAACGGCTCCTGAACAATCCAGAACACTTCTTTGCTTATTTAAAATAGATCCTTGCCTCCCAAACTCATCTCTGGTCGACATGCTTGCTTGGTAGTCAAGGAAGTGTACGGAATGCCTTGTACACCAAGTATGAGCAGATCACTTGTTTACACTCATCCGGATGCCTTCTCTTCCTCTATCTTCTCTTTCCATGTCTTCATGTCAATATGTTGGCCACCATTTCCTCAGCCTGGTGAACCATGCTCAGGTCTCCTTTGTTTCCAAATAGACTTGAAGACCCTTCTTCCTTCTGGATTTGGTTACAAACATCATCTAGATCAGGGAGCTTATCAGCCCTTAAGATGTGCTTGATAAGACCTCCATATGATGAGTTGAGAGTGAGCAGCATCCCAAAGACTTTATCTTCTTCACGCCTGGCTAGGAGGATGTCAGGATCCACAGTATGTGGTCTCAGATTCCAGCTCGCCGAAAGAGATCTGAACTTGCCAAAGTGAGGTTGAAACTCCATATCTCCCTGGCTGAGACCATTAAGTGCTTTCTTCACTTCAAAGACTCTTGTGAGATTGGAGACATTTCCATACACTTTGTAGAGAGTATCCCATAGTTGTTTAGTAGTCTCACAGTATGAATAAGACTCCATGATTGCTGGTTCAAGAGAGCTGAGGAGAGCTGAGAGCACCATGAGATCTTCTTGACCCCATTTATCTTCATCAGTCACCACCATCTCTTTGCCATCTTCTCCTTGGACAGTTTGTTTTGGGGCTGTTTCTGTTGTAGCATACTTCCATAACCTTTTCCTCCAAGGGTTCTCTTCACCATTCTGGCCCAGAAAAGGTAATTAACCCCTTTTAAAGTCACAGGTATGTTGAGATGTTTGTTGTTGTTGTTGTTGTCTTCCATCTTCTCTTTCAAATTATTGACATGAAGACATGGAAAGAGAAGATAGAGGAAGAGAAGGCATCCGGATGAGTGTAAACAAGTGATCTGCTGATACTTGGTGTACAAGGCATTCCGTACACTTCCTTGACTACCAAGCAAGCATGTCGACCAGAGATGAGTTTGGGAGGCAAGGATCTATTTTAAATAAGCAAAGAAGTGTTCTGGATTGTTCAGGAGCTGTTGGAGTGCTCAGAAGAGATCAGAAGCAAGTTGCATTTAAAATAGTATAAATCACATGTTCCAAAAGAGGGAAGGGACCGTTTGGTGTGCTGTCCCTTTCACTCTCCAGGCTGCTTTGTTTATTCATATCCTTCTTGTCTTGTTTCACATTGCAGCCTCTTTAAATAATCTTGTAATGTGTTCTGAATGAATCAAGGAAAACAGTTCTTCCTTCTTCTCTCTTTCTTCTTACTCGTCTAAGTCTCTCTCTCTCTCTCTCTTACTCTGTTCTTTCTCTGTTCTTACTCTGTTCTTCATTTTCTAACACAAATCGCCAAGAACAGGAGAGAGAAAGCTTTGAAGAGATGGGGAGAGTAAGAACAGAGTGATTTGCGGAAGAGAAAATAGGTTTCAAGAGCTTTGTTGCTCTGATACCATGAAAGATTATGAGAATTATATGTGGGATTGGTGAAGTTTATGAGAATTTATGAGAGTAAAGGGAAGATTTAAGTGAAGAACATGGTTGCTGCAAGATAGAGAGAGATGGACGAGATTAGTGAGAGAGTAGAGAAGAGGAATTTCTTTTTCCTCGATTAATTTAGAAAGGTTACAGCATTGTTTTATAGATAAATCAGGCTAAAGGAGACAAACAGAGTTATAATAAACAAATAGGTGGTCTTCTTGCGGACTGATCAGAGAAAGGGACAGGTCTGAGCATGGAGAGAGACTGATCCCAACGGTTGGGAGAGCATGTGATCTTTATAGTATTTTAATTGCAACTTGCAGCCTCCTCCCTTGTCATGACTCTCCAACGGCTCCCAATACTTCAAACTTACTTCCATCAAGTTCCCACTTTGCCTTATAATGTTTCCTTGGTCGATTTAGATGCTTGAGGACCAAGTATGTACGGACAGACTTGCTACACACGTCTGAACTGATTGCTTGCTTCCTTGGCTATCCGAGTGACCTCTTCTTCTCTCCTTTATTCTTACATGATCATAACTCTTTTTATTGCTTCTTGTCAACAATACTTGAATGCTTGGCCAGTGTACTCACCACCATTATCAGACATGAAAATCTTAATCTTGGCATGATAATGGTTAGTTACATATGATTTAAAGTTTTTAAATGCATCAAGCACCCTATCTTTGGTTGGAATTAGAGTTAACCAGGTGTATTTAGATTTTTCATCAATGAAAGAGACATAATATTTATGAGATTCTCTAGATAAGCAAGGAGCAGTCCAAACATCAGAGTGAATAAGATCAAAACATTTCTCATAGACAGTAGAAGACTTAGGAAACGCAGTTTTACAATGCTTGCCTAAAATATACAAGCTTCACAATCATTGTTCTCAAAAGAAACACCTGGCAACATCAGTTTTAAAGCCTTATTATGAGGGTGTCCTAGTCTAGCATGCCACAATGCATTTTTATTCAAGACTGAACCAGAAACAGAAGTAAAAGAGCAGCTAATATCAGAAATAGGAGCAAGATCTTCAAGTAAATATAAGTCCCCTTTTGTCACTCCTTTTCCAATCAATTGGCTGCTTTCAATATCCTGAAACTTCACATCATTAGAACCAAATATAACATTGCAATTCAAGTCAGTTGCACATTTCTTAACAGAAAGCAAGTTTGAAGTGAAGTCAGGCATGTAGAAAGCTCTAGATTCTTTATCAAACAACTTAAGCTTCCCTATTCCTCTAATAGGAATTTTATCACCATTTGCAATCATCACATTTCCATTAGCAGGCTCAATGTTTTTAATCAACCTAGTGTCACTGATCATGTGATGAGATGCACCAGAGTCAACAATGAGAGGCCGAGTGATTGTAGAACTAGCAAGACACGCAAGTATACTAGATGGCTTACATGCATTCTTAGCTTGCAATGCAAGATCAATTCTAGCAATATGGGCATTCTTAATATGATCATATATTTCCAATGAATCACTAAACATCCTATCAGTCTTAGCAACCATAGCACCATAAGAATACCCAAAGATGTTACCATTGTCCTTTAAGAGTTTGATGAGAGCATCCAGGTCAGACTTCTGAATAAAATCAATCACTTTTGTTTATCAAAATCTCTTAGCAACTTGTGATTCCTTTGTTCAATTGTTGGACATCGAATTTGGCTTGAAGGGTGATCTTCCATAAGCCTTGGTCTTGTTCACTAGTGGGGCTGCCTCTCACGGACTAAGATCTCAACTCAGTGTTTGATCCTTTCCGCAGATCATTCATTGTTCCATCTCTACCATCGGCCACTATTCCCCTTTGCTATCTTTCATCAATCTATCTCCACAAAATCAGTACTAGATCGCCTCTCAAGAGTATCCTAGGGTTGTTCCTTGACCAGGAACTCATCATCCCTCATGAACTTGGCCGGCTTAAGGTGTGGATGGAGGATCCAGCACTGGCTCTTCTTATGACCTTGCTTCTTGCAGTGATCACAATTTCCATTGAACCTCCTCTCTTCATATCTTCCATGCGCAACTTTGTTAGCTTGTGGAGTAGCTTCACTTGGTTCAGCTTGAGTAGCTTGATTAGCTAGAGATAACTCTCCTTTCTTCCCAAACAGCCCAATAGAGCCTTGCTCCTTTTGGATCCGAGCACACACCTCCTCAAGATCTGGTAGATTGTCCTCTCTCAGCAGATGCTGAATGAGTCCATTGTAGGCCGGATTCAATGTGAGAAGGAGGCCAAACACCTTGTCTTGTTCACGCCTCTTATTCAGCTCATCAGCATTAGTTGTACTCGGCCTTAGCATCTCAAGCTCTGACCACAATACCTCAACCTCCCAAGGTGCTTTGTAAACTCCATATCCTCCTGAACCAAGCTATTGATGGATTGCTTGATTTCAAACACACGGCTCAGGTTTGAGGTGTTTCCATACACTTTCTTCAAGGTATCCCACAGCTCCTTAGCTGTTTCACAGTAGCTATATGCATCCAATAAGGTCGGCTCCAAAGATGCATGAAGTGTAGACAACACCATCAGATCTTCTTGCTGCCAATTCTCCACAGCTTCACTTGCCTTTGAGACATTTTCCGTGTCTTCCCCTTGAGTCAGCAGCTTTGGAGGCTCTCCAGATGTGATATGCCCCCATAAGCCCTTGCTCCCAATGGCGGTCTTCACCATCCTAGACCACACCAAGTAGTTGTTCCCTTTGAAAGAGACCGCAACCTTCATCTTCATTCACTATCCATTTTCACCAAGACTTGAACTTTCTTCTTAAGACTTCAAAGACCTCCTTCAAAGACACCTCCTTTCAACACGCAAGCAGCTTTCCCACCAAACAAGACTTCAAACACAGTACAAAACCTTCTTGAACTCGGCAAACTTCAAAAGGAACCAACTTGAGACCAGATCTTCAATATAAACACCAACGGACCAAACAACTTGTTCTTCAAAGATCTAGCTTGGGATCTTTAAGAACACTCAAGAACACAGGTTGATAAGCCAACCAGGCTCTGATACCATGAGATTTTTATAGATCTTGATTAAGAAAAAGAGATTAGAAGAGACTTGAGAGAGATTAGAGAAGAGATTAAAGTATAAGAGACTTAAAAGGAGATTATAAGACTAAGAACATTTTGAAACCATTCTATTAGACTCTCATAACTTGCTTAATGATAATCAAAGTGAGGTTACATATTTATACAAGAGATATAAGGGCTTTCACTATTCAAAAGGAAGAAGCTCAAGCATGTGTAGTCAACAAGGTGGAGCGCCTAATTCAAACGTCAGCCAATGAGGATGCTCACACGTTCTGACAGGCTGTCAGCTTGCCAGACCTTGCCAGCCTGTCCAGCTCGCGTCCCTTATCCTCCACAACGGTCAGAAGAGATCAAGTAAGGCCGTGGAAAATGTAAGAGGTAACCCGGGTAAGTCTTCAAGGTAAGTGGGTGAAGTTCACCTTGTACGGTCATGTGTACGGATCCCACATCCGTATAACCTGCCCTAAGTATGCACTTCACCCATTTCACACTTCCAGCCTATATCTTGATCAACCCCTTCACTGCCCATCCGTACAGGCCGTACAACACCCTAAGTTTGCACTCACACCTCTTCTTCTCCTTAAGATCCCAACACTTCATATCTTCTCATATCAATATGTAACTCCTCTTCTCAACATGTTGGATGTGGATGCTTTGGCAGGAGCACCTTGTCTCCGGGTCGTAGCCAAAGCATACACATACTTGACAAACTCATCCCATTCCTCCTTTGTGACACACTCATCTGCTCCTTTAGTTTCTAGCTTCCTCATAACACTGCCCTCTACAGAATCTCCCATGTAAGCTGAGTAAGAACATTCTCCTACTTTCATACTATTCTTGATATCCTTCCTCCATAATCTTCTCATCATAAACCACACCTTAGAAAGTTTTCTCAACTTTCCCTTCTTGCAGCTTGTACCTCTCTTCCATCTATCCGGCTTCTTGTGTATCTCCCACACATCACAAATGTGTTTAACAAGCTCACATATCTCTTTCATAAGAAAGTTAAAGATCACATCTTGCTTCCTCCTTCCTTGACAACAACTCGGTTTTGCTGTATGTGTTTTCACCATACCCAACTCTGATCCTACTTCTCTCATGATAAATTGTATGAATTAAGAGAGTGGTTTATCAAGAACAGAGATTAAAGATCAAGGAGAGAAGAGATTATAAGTTTCAAAGAGAGAGAGAGAGAGATTGTATCCGACTAAAGAGAGAGAGATTCAAAGAGGAACATTTTTCCTTGATACATTTGAGGTCTGGATACATCCTTAAAATAGACTTAAAGAAGTCACAACTTGACAAGAAGGAAACAATAAACTAAGTAAATCCTATTGAAATGAAGACATGAGAAGAGAAGAGAAAGAAAGAGCGTGCATCCGGATGAATTGAGATATGATCGCATGCACTTGGAACACAAGTCAGCCCTCACATAAGACTTGCCTACCAAGGAAGCAACTCGACCAGAGCTGAGTTTAGGAGGCAAGGAACTATTTTAAATAGTCAATGGAGTGTTCTGGAGTGCTTAGGACCGCTGGAGAGTTCAGGAAAGGTCAAGCACGCTGGCATTTAAATATAGTAAAGATCACATGTTCTTTTTAAGCAGGTCATTGCTTGAGTCCTGTCCCTTTCAAGCCTTGGGCAGCCTCATTCTTTATTCTTATTCTTGTTGTCTTATCTCACTTTGCTGTGCCTATTTATATTGTAATTGTAAGCACATATCATCTAAGGAAATAAAAATCCTTCTCTTTACTCTTGCAAACTCTCTCATCTCTCTCCCTCTCTTGTTCCACGGATTCCTCATCACTTATACTCGTTTTACTGTTTTACTGCTTTTCATTTTCTTTCATGGTATCGAGCTTTAAGCTCTTGAGAACCTCAATCACTTCAGAAACACTCTTTACTTACCTTTCTTCAGATTCATCTTGTTATTTTCTAAAATTCCTCTAACTTTTATCCAGTGGATAATAAAACTCGTTTCGAGTGTTCTTGAGTTTTCATTCTCTGCTCTTGGTTGTGCTTACTGCTCTGTCCCTATTTCATTTTCTTGAGAGGTTATCTTGATTCTAGACATAGTTCTCTCAATTCCAGAGCTTACCTCTCTCAAATCCAGCCTTGAAAATTTTAAATTCTTCTTGGCACCTACTTGTAAGAGATGGAGCACCACAGAGCGCTTCTCATCCCATGTACACTCAAGGGACCAGGAAACTACATCACTTGGTCTAGGATGACCAGAGCAGCCCTTGGAGGAAGAGGTCTTTGGGAGCATGTTACTTCAAGTTCAGCTCCAAAGCAGATCACCCAAGGAGAAGATGGCAAGGAGATTGTAGTGATAGATGAAGGCAAATGGGTTCAGAAGATCTCATGGTGCTGTCTATCTTGCATAGCTCTCTTGATGGTCCACTTATGGACACTTACTCACACTGTACAACTCCAAAACAGTTGTGGGATACTCTACAAAGAGTGTATGGTAACACTTCAAACCTTACCGTAAACTATGAAGTGAAGAGAGCCATCAACACTTTGCAGCAAGAAGAAGGAGACTTCACCAAACACCTTGGGAAGTATAGTCAGCTATGGTCTGAGCTGGAGATGCTAAGGCCAAGCTCCAATGACCCTGAGACAATTGAAGCCAGGCGTGAGCAAGACAAGATCTTTGACTGCTCTTCACACTCAGCCCAAGCTTCAATGATGTGGTCGACACATTTTAAGAGAAAAGGAGCTTCCAAGCTATGATGAAGTATGTGCTCAGCTACAAAGGAGATAGGCTCAGATGGACTCTTTGGAGGTGGAAAGGAGACTTATCTATGGCACATAAGGTTGAGAAGGTGGAGAGTGCTTCAGCTAACAAGGCTCACTTCAAGCCAAGAGGAGGAGGAGACAAGTCGCTGACTTGTGAGCATTGCAAGTACAAAGGCCACTCCAAAACCAACTGCTGGATTCTGCATCCTCATCTCAGGCCAGCCTCAAGAAATAAATACAGCCAGACCAGAGTCCATGAAGCAAGAGCTCAGAGCATCCAGCACCCAGCTATATGCGATGGGAAATGATGGTAGAGCCTTGACCTCTACAACCCACACTGGTGGCTCCACCTCCCACTTGTCTCAAACATCTCAGAGGATACATTCATCAGAAAGTCAGACCTTGAGGCCTTGATCAAGGCTCTCAATGCAAACTCGGTAACCAAAGTATTAATGCTTTAAATTCTATCCATAATGCATCTCACACTGCTAGGCCATTGATCATTGATTCAGAGCTTCTCATCATATGATTAGGATTCTAAACTGATTAGTGATATTAAACCTGCCTAGGAAGTGTTGTAATTGCAAATGGTGATAGAATTCCAATAGAAGGAGTAGGAATCTGAATCTGTTTGAGAAAGAATCTCAAGCTTTTACATGCCAGCCTTTGCTTCTAATCTTTTATCCGTGAAAAGAGCAACTAATGATTTAAATTGCAATGTTATTTTTAGTCCTAATGATGTGTGCTTTCAGGATATTAAGACCAGTAAGATGCTGGGCAAAGGTGTAAGCAAGGGAGAGCTGTATTTCCTTGAAGATACCAATCTTAGATCAGATTCTACTTATGCTTTTAATTCTGCTTCTGTCTTAGCTAATGATGTGTTATGGCATGCTAGATTAGGCCACCCCCATTCTCATGCTTTAAAATTGATGTTCCCTGATCTATCTTTGCAAAATGAAACTTGTGAGGCTTGTATTCTTGGTAAACATCATAAATCAAGATTTCCTTCATCTATGACTATCTATGAGAATTGTTTTGATTTAGTTCACTCGATGTTTGGACTTCACCTTGTGTTTCTAGAGAAAATCATAAATATTTTGTGACATTCATAGATGAGAAATCAAAATATACTTGGCTCACACTGATTAAAAGCAAAGATAGGTCCTAGAAGCTTTTATAAACTTCCAAAACTATGTCACTAACCATTTCAATTCCAAGATAAAAATTTTTAGGTCTGATAATGGGGAGAATACACTAGCCATGCCTTCAAACAACACTTAGCAAAACATGGTATTATTCACAGACCAGCTGCCCATACACACCACAACAAAATGGAGTGGCTGAGAGGAAAAATCGCCATCTTATGGAGGTTGCAAGGAGCATGATGTTCCACACCAATGTCCCAAAGAGGTTTTGGGGAGATGCTGTGGTTTCTGCATGCTATCTTATCAACAGATTCCTACCAAAGTCCTCAAAGATGTCTCTCCATTTCAGGTATTAAACAAGACTCAGCCTCCCATAGATCATTTATGCGTGTTTGGGTGTGTGTGCTATGTATTGGTACCAGGTGAACAAAGGAACAAGCTTGATCCCAAGAGTATCAAAGCTATGTTCATAGGATACTCTCACACGTAAAGGGTACAAGTGTTATGTACCAGATTCAAGAAGAGTGATGGTCTCAAGGGATGTGAAGTTTGTAGAATCAAAGGGTACTACAGTGAGAAGAGCTGGGAAAGTCTTAGAGATCTCTCACAGAACCATCGATAGGGCCAACAACCCGAGAACCATTCTGGAGAGTTTAGGCATTACTCAGCCTAGGGGCGTGAGGCTTAGAACCACTACATCACCACCAGTTGCTGTCAACAATGAAGAAGCAGCACCAAGTGTTGAACCAGTCCATCCTGATCCCGAGGGGCAATGAGCATGAACCAACACCGAAACACCGTAAGATGGTTCAGCTTCAGTTCATGATCAAGATGGAGCAGAATCTGATCAGTCTAGTAATGATCAGTATGATGGTGATCAAGGACAGGAAGAGGCAGTAATAGAGGAGCAGATTCAGCCATTAAGAAGAAGTACCAGAGTGAGAAAAGATCCATCTAATTGGGTTAACACCAGAGTATACTTCAACAAAGAATGCAAGAGCTCATCCTATCCAGGCAGCCTGCTCCTTTGCTAGTTATCCTCAAGATCATGTAGCCTTCATCACCAATCTGGATCAAGATTATGTTCCAAAGACTTATGAAGAAGCAATGGAGCATGATGAGTGGAGAGATTCTGTTGGAGATGAAGTTGGAGCCATGATCAAGAATGATACTTGGTATGAGACTGAGCTTCCTAAAGGAAAGAAAGCAATACCAGTCACCTACTTTTCACCATCATGTACAAGGCAAATGGACAACCAGAGAGGAAGAAGACAAGACTAGTGGCAAGGGGATACACTCAAGTCTATGGAGAAGACTACCTAGACACATTTGCACCAGTAGCTAAACTCCACACCATAATGGAGTGGCTGAGAGGAAAATCGCCATCTTTATGGCGGTAAGGAGCATGATGTTCCACACCAATGTCCCAAAGAGGTTTTGGGAGATGCTGTGGTTTCTCGCATGCTATCTTATCAACGATTCCTACCAAAGTCCTCAAAGATGTCTCTCCATTTCAGGTATTAAACAAGACTCAGCCTCCCATAGATCATTTATGCTGTTTGGGTGTGTGTGCTATGTATTGGTACCAGGTGAACAAAGGAACAAGTTGATCCCAAGAGTATCAAAGCTATGTTCATAGGATACTCACACACGTAAAGGGTACAAGTGTTATGTACCAGATTCAAGAAGAGTGATGGTCTCAAGGGATGTGAAGTTTGTAGAATCAAAGGGTACTACAGTGAGAAGAGCTGGGAAAGTCTTAGAGATCTCTCACAGAACCATCGATAGGGCCAACAACCCGAGAACCATTCTGGAGAGTTTAGGCATTTCAGCCTAGGCGAGGCTTAGAACCACTACATCATCACCGCCAACAACAATGAAGAAGCAGCACCAAGTGTGAACCAGTCCATCCTGATCCTCGGGGCAATGAGCATGAACCAACACCAAACACCGTAAGATGGTTCAGCTTCAGTTCATGATCAAGATGGAGCAGAATCGATCAGTCAGTAATGATCAGGATGATGGTGATGGGACAGGAAGAGGCAGTAATAGAGGAGCAGATTCAGCCATTAAGAAGAAGTACCAGAGTGAGAAAAGATCCATCTAATTGGGTTAACACCAGAGTATACTTCAACAGCAATGAGTAGCCATCCTATCCAGCAGCCTGCTCCTTTGCTAGTTATCCTCAAGATCATGTAGCCTTCATCACCAATCTGGATCAAGATTATGTTCCAAAGACTTATGAAGAAGCAATGGAGCATGATGAGTGAGAGATTCGTCAGAGATGAAGTTGGAGCCATGATCAAGAATGATACTTGTATGAGACTCCAGCTTCCTAAAGGAAAGAAAGCAGTCACAGTCACTACTTTCTCACCCAGGCAAGTAAAATGGACAAAATCTCTGCAGAGATGGAAGAAGACAAGACTAGTGGCAAGGATACACTCAAGTTCGGAGAAGACTACCTGACACATTTGCACCAAGTAGCTAAACTCCACACCATAAGTGATCCTACTTTCTAAGCTGTGAACTCAATGGGACGGCGGCGATGGATGTCAAAAATGCCTTTCTTCAAGGAGAGCTAGAAGATGAGGTCTACATGAGACCACCACCTGGTATGGATGACATGGTCAAGCCTGGAAATGTCCTAAGATCAGAAGAAAGCCATTCATGGATTTCAAATCACCAAAGCAGCCACAAGTTAAGTACAACCCCACGGAAAAAGGCTCTGAGGCTTCTAATATCACAGAGCTCAGTAGATATTTAGCCGTCTCGCACGGAAGAGAACAGGAGAGTTTATTTAAACTATAGATTTGCTTAACTGTCGTTTCTTAACAAGATTGAAGGTCAGAGGTATTGAGTGTGATGAGGTTTTCAGGCTGGAAGGGAATTTGTTTCGTTCAGAGGCGAGGAAGATTCGTTTAGAGAATTCAGAAAGCAACTTATTGGCGTTAATAAACAAATTTTAAGTTAACCATGCCTGAAAAAGCCGAGGGAAGACATGAGAAGAGAAGAGAAAGAAAGAGCGTGCATCATGAATTGAGATATGATCGCTATTTACTGGGAACACAAGTCACCCCGCATGCATTCTGCCTGCCAGCGGCTGAATCGACGAAGCTGAGTTTATAGAGAAAGGAACTATTTTAAATAGTCAATGGAGTGTTCTCGAGTGCTTAGGACCATTGGAGAGTTCGGAAAGGTCAAGCACGCCGCATTTTAAATATAAGTAAAGATCACATGTTCTTTTGCATGTCAGCTGCGAGTCCTGTCCTTTCAAGCCTGGGCAGCCTCATTCTTATTCTTATTCTTGTTGTCTTATCTCACTTGCTGTGCCTATTTATATTGTAATTGTAAGCACATATCATCTAGGTCTTTTAGCCTTCTTTCTTATTCTCATTTGGATTCCTCATTTACTCTGTTCTTCATTTTCTTTCAAATCCTAGAGAAGTAATAAACAAATATAGGACAACCGGTGTGCAAAGCGCGACCTGCATGAAGTGACCTGTCCCAACGGTTGTCTTGACCTTGCACCTTAACCATTCACGTGAGCTGTGTCCCTCGAAAAGAAAATGAAGAACAGAGTAAAACAGAGTAAGAACAGAGTGTGAGTGATGGGGAATCCGTACAAGAGAGAGAGAGAGATGAGAGAGTTTGCAAAGAGTAAAGAGAAGGATTTTATTTCCTTGATTTAATTAGTTCCACAGATACATATACTTATATAGGCAAGTTACAAACAAGTCAAGACAAAGAGAATATGAGTTTAAAATGCATGTGGTCGAGGTTGATAGTGACAGGTCGCCTAACGGCTCTTTCCTTAAGTGAACATGTGACTTATACCATTTTAAATATGTCCACTTGCTTCGAACTCCCAACGCTCCCTTGACCATTCAACAGCTATCCGGTCGATTTTCAGTTCCTTGGCTTCCACTTCATGCTGGTTAGGCTGCATAACTGGAGCTCAAGGTTGTAACGGAATAGCTTGGTTCCAAGGCTTGTACGGGCCAACTGATTTGTTCTCCCACTTACCTCAAGTCTATGGAGAAGACTACCTGCATAACATTTGCACCAGTAGCTAAACTCCACACCATAAGGATCCTACTTTCAGTTGCTGTGAACTTGGAATGGGATTTATGGCGATGGATGTCAAAAATGCCCTTCAAGGAGAGCTAGAAGATGAGGTCTACATGAGACCACCACCGGTATGGATGACATGGTCAAGCCCCGAAATGTCCTAAGATTGAAGAAAGCTATCTATGGATTAAAGCAATCACCAAGAGCCGGTATCACAAGTTAAGTACAACCCTTAATGGAAAAGGGTTTGTTAAATCGTAACTGACACACTCTTCACTCTCACCAGCAAGCAAGGGATTGTGGCAGTTCTAATTTATGTAGATGATATCATCATCACAGAATGACAAGGAAGGTATCATCTCAACTAAAGCTTTTCACCGCTTTTGATAAAGATTGGGTGTTGCAAAGTATTCTGTGATGAAATATGCCGCTTCTAAAGAGGGGCTCTTCCTATCTCAAAGGAAAGTCATATCTGATATCTGGTGAGGCGGCATTTAAAGAACAGCCGGTTCACCAGAAAGAAGGGTACAGCGGCGGGGAGTCGAGATGAACATTTGGAGACCGAACCTTATAAGAATGGTTGGGAAGCCGATCTATCTTACCATCACAAGACCAGATATTTGCTTGGCAATGAACCGTCAAGTCAAAGCATAAAGCCCCAAGTTCATCATTGAATATGGTGGAAAGCGATTCTAAGATATTCAGGGGTATGGATGGTCGCAACAAGTTGTGCTGTCGCATCAGATACCGATCGGGGCAGGTGATGAGCGTACAAAGGCTCACAAGGCGTTCACCGAAAGAAGCGCAGCACAAAATACGCCTCACGCAGCCGAGGCGTAATATAGCCATGAGAAAGCGACCAGCCGAGCTTATAGGATCGTAAACTGCAGCGACTTGGGCATCAGACAACAACACCAATCACAATGCACCGCGATAAGGTGCAGCCATTAGCCTTCAACTGTCTTCCATGAGAGCCACATTGAAGGGATTGCAGCAAAGGGAAGGTGATTATCATAGCCTGTTGTTGTTGACAACAAGGCGATATCTTCACTTCACCGGAGCAGTAATAGCAGTCTGTGAGTTCATCCATCCGATTGGGACCCATGACTGTCCGATCATGATCCCTTAAGCCATGAAGCATCTACTCTTTTCCTCTTGGTGTTTTGTCCCATTGGTTTTCACAAAAGGTTTTAACGAGGGATGTCTTCATAGCTTAACCATGCCTTATGGTAAAGCTTGGAGTAGTATTGAAATGAAGACATGAGAAGAGAAGAGAAAGAAAGAGCGCATCCGGATGAATTGAGATATGATCGCATGCACTTGGGAACACAAGTCAGTCCGCATGCCACTTGCCTACCAAGCGGCAACCGACCAGAGCTGAGTTTAGGAGGAAAGGAACTATTTTAAATAGTCAATGGAGTGTTCGAGTGCTTAGGACCATTGGAGAGTTCAGAAAGGTCGGGCTAACGCTGGTAAATATAGTAAAGATCACATGTTCTTTTTAAGCAGTGTCTGCTGAGTCCCGTCCCTTTCAAGCCTTGGGCAGCCTCATTCTTTATTCTTATTCTTGTTGTCTTATCTCACTTTGCTGTGCCTATTTATATTGTAATTGTAAGTTAATATCATCTAAGGAATATTCTTCTTTATTTTTGTCTTCTTCATCGGATTCCTCATCGGATTTCATGCTCTTACTGCTTTTACTCGTTCTTCATTTTTTCAAATCCTAGAGAAGTAATAAACAACATAGGACAAACTGGCTGCGTGGATGACCGACTGAAAGTGACCCGTCCCAACGGTTGTCTTGACCTTGCAACCTTAACCATTCACGTGAGCTGTGTCCCCGAAAGAAAATGAAGAACAGAGTAAAACAGAGTAAGAACAGAGTGTGAGTGATGGGGAATCCGTGGAACAAGAGAGAGAGAGAGATGAGAGAGTTTGCAAAGAGTAAAGAGAAGGATTTTATTTCCTTGATTTAATTAGTTCCACAGATACAATACTTATATAGGCAAGTTACAAACAAGTCAAGACAAAGAGAATATGAGTTTAAAATGCATGTGGTCGAGGTTGATAGTGACAGGTCACTAACGGCTCTTTCCTTAAGTGAACATGTGACTTATACCATTTTAAATATGTCCACTTGCTTCTCGAACTCCCAACGGCTCCCTTGACCATTCAACAGCTATCTGGTCGATTTGAATCAGTTCCTTGGCTTCCACTTCATGCTAGGTTAGCTGCATAACTTGGAGCTCAAGGTTGTAATTTGAATAGCTTGGTTCCTAAGGTCAGACGGGCTAAACTGATTCTTGTTCTCCATAATACCATCTTGCTTACTTCTCTTATCTACATTTCTCTCTTTATGTCAATACTCCCCTCAAGCTTAGCCATATATATATTGAACCCATGAAGACATCCTCATTAAAACCTTTTGTGTGAAAACCCCAATGGGACAAAACACACAAGAGGAAAAAGAGTGATGCTTCATGGCTTAAGAGGATCATGATTCTGTCAAGTCTATGAGTCCCAATCTTGGATGGATGGACTCACGCACTCTTAGATTTGCCTTTGTTGAAGATATCTCTAGCTGATCTTCACTCCTAGTGTAGCAAGGTAGAATGATCTTCGCCCACGCTTGTCTCACCTCAGGACAATCCACTTCAATGTGTTTTGTTCTCTCATGGAAGACTGAGTTGGAGGCTATGTGAATGGCTGCCTGGTTATCACAGCGCATTGTGATTGGTGTTGTTGTCTCAATGCCCAAGTCCTTTAGCAAGTTTCTGATCCAAATAAGCTCACCGGGTCACCTTCTCATGGCTCTATATTCCTCAAAGACTTCAACATGATACAACCTTCGGCTTCGCTTTTCCAAGTGACTGATTGCCTCCTATGGCTGTGCATACCTGCTGCACTCCTGCCCACTCTATCACCGCCCAGACTTGGAACACAAGTCGTCCTACAAGACTTGCCTACTAAGGAAGCAACTCGACCAGAGCTGAGTTTAGGAGGAAAGGAACTATTTTAAATAGTCAATGGAGTGTTCTGGAGTGCTTAGGACCATTGGAGAGTTCAGGAAAGGTCAGAAGCACGCTGGCATTTAAATATAGTAAAGATCACATGTTCTTTTTGCTGTGTTGCTGTTTGAGTCCTGTCCCTTTCAAGCCTTGGGCAGCCTCATTCTTTATTCTTATTCTTGTTGTCTTATCTCACTTTGCTGTGCCTATTTATATTGTAATTGTAAGCACATATCATCTATGAGGGTTCCTTTTTTATTTAAATTCTTCATTCTCCTTCTTGTTCCACGGATTCATTATTTTATACTGTTTACTGTTTTACTCGTTCTTCATTTTCTTTCAAATCCTAGAGAAGTAATAAACAAATATAGGACAAACTGGCTGTGCAACTGGACCGGAAAAGTGACCTGTCCCAACGGTTGTCTTGACCTTGCAACCTTAACCATTCACGTGAGCTGTGTCCCCTGAAAGAAAATGAAGAACAGAGTAAAACAGAGTAAGAACAGAGTGTGAGTGATGGGGAATCCGTGGAACAAGAGAGAGAGAGATGAGAGAGTTTGCAAAGAGTAAAGAGAAGGATTTTATTTCCTTGATTTAATTAGTTCCACAGATACAATACTTATATAGGCAAGTTACAAACAAGTCAAGACAAAGAGAATATGAGTTTAAAATGCATGTGGTCGAGGTTGATAGTGACAGGTCACTAACGGCTCTTTCCTTAAGTGAACATGTGACTTATACCATTTTAAATATGTCCACTTGCTTCGAACTCCCAACGGCTCCCTTGACCATTCAACAGCTATCTGGTCGATTTGAATCAGTTCCTTGGCTTCCACTTCATGCTAGGTTAGGCTGCATAACTTGGAGCTCAAGGTTGTACGGAATAGCTTGGTTCCCAAGGCTTGTAATGGGCCAAACTGATTCTTGTTCTCCCATACTACCATCTTGCTTACTTCTCTTATCTACATTTCTCTCTTTATGTCAATACTCCCCTCAAGCTTAGCCATAAGGTATGGTTAAGCTTGGAACCCATGAAGACATCCTCATTAAAACCTTTTGTGTGAAAACCCCAATGGGACAAAACACACAAGAGGAAAAGAGTGATGCTTCATGGCTTAAGAGGATCATGATTCTGTCAAGTCTATGAGTCCCAATCTTGGATGGATGGACTCACAGACCTTAGTACTTGCTCCTTTGTTGAAGATATCTGCTAGCTGATCTTCACTCTAGTGTAGCAAGGTAGAATGATCTTCTCCTTAACGCTTGTCTCACCTTGTGACAATCCACTTCAATGTGTTTTGTTCTCTCATGGAAGACTGAGTTGGAGGCTATGTGAATGGCTGCCTGGTTATCACAGTGCATTGTGATTGGTGTTGTTGTCTCAATGCCCAAGTCCTTTAGCAAGTTTCTGATCCAAATAAGCTCACCGGGTCAGCTTTCTCATGGCTCTATATTCTGCCAAGACTTGAACATGATACAACCTTCTGCTTCTTGCTTTTCCAAGTGACTAGATTGCCTCCTATGAAGGTGCAATAGCCTGTTGTAGACCTCCTGTCCACTCTATCACCTGCCCAATCTGCATCACAAGATCCTACAATCGCTGTGCTCTTGTTGCAACCCATCCATACACCTTGACCAGAGCTTCCTTAGATATCTTAGAATCCTTTCCACCATATTCCAATGATGAACTTTGGGGCTTGCATATGTTGACTGACTTGGTTCATCAAAGCAAATATCTGGTCTTGTGATGGTAAGATAGATCAGCTTCCCAACCATTTTCCTATCGAAGTTTGAAGTCTCCAAATGGTTCATCTTCAAACTCCCCCTCACGCAAGACCTTGTACCCTTCTTCTATTGGTGTCTTGGCTGTTCTTTCTTTAAGCTTTCCTGCCTCACTTAAGATATCAAGTGTGTACTTTCTTTGAGATAGGAAGAGCCCTCTTTAGAGCGCATATTTCTATCCCTAGAAAGTACTTTAACTCACCCAAATCTTTAATATCAAAAGCGATTTAAGAAAAGCTTTAGTTGAGATGATACCTTCCTTGTCATTTCCTGTGATGATGATATCATCTACATAAATTAGAACTGCCACAATCCCTTGCATGCTGGTGAGAGTGAAGAGTGTGTGATCTGTGAGAAAATGAAGAACAGAGTGATGAAGAACAGAGTGTGGTGAAGAACAGAGAGATAGAGACTGATGGACAATTGGGAATTATAATGAGCAAGAGAATGTTTGTTATGGAGTGAACAAGAGTGAATGAGAATCAAAGAGAATGAGTAAGTATGCTGAGAGTATCAGGGACCAAGAATGAGATTCTGGAGAGAAGGGAGAGTATGAGGTCGTGGGTGAGCAAGAGAGAGTAAAAGAAAAAGAGAATGAGAGCCAAAGTTTGGGAAGAGAGAGTATTACTCTCCTTAACTTGCATACATCTCATGACTACAATATTTAAAGGCAGATTTCCAAGTACAGAAACTAATAAACAAAAGAGACTAACAAAAAATGTAAATGAATAAATAATGTGTCTCTGGTTCAGGGACAGTGACAGCACTTGAACGGTCACCAAAGCCTCCAATCCATAAGCACAGCATGTGACTTAAATTATTTAAATACTCCAGCCTGTTTTTGAACTTTCCAACGGTCTTATTGACTTCAGAACTCAGCCTGGTCGATTTGAATCTTTGTGCCTTGCCTTCCAAGGTAAGCTAGGTCTAGGTTGCTTCCTTGTAAGTCAAGATTGTACGGAATAGCTTGGATGCCAATTATCCGAACTCTTCTCTTCTTCTTGTCTCTTATTTCATTTCAACATTCTTCTCTTGATCTTCTTTGTGCAAGACATCTTGGTCACAATAAGCCATACTTCTTTCTTCTTCACTTTAATAATGACTTGGTTCACAAGTCTATATGACCTAGTCTCAGCTACAAGTTTCCGGATCACTTCTTCTGCTTATCTTCTTTAGTTCTCTTTATCAATACTTGTATCATGAACCAGCTTCTTCTTCTGGTCATTCTCTTCTTTATTTCAACACTCCCCCTCAAGCTTGACCATAGGAAATCCTTGGGCAAGATTGGAACTGAGAGTACTTGCCTCATTAAAAACCTAAGTGAGGAAAACCTCATGGGATAAAGCCAACAGTTAGGAAAAAAGAGTGCAACTACCCTCAGCCTAGGGATTGGCCAGTGAGTCTAAGGAACTCAGATAACTCATTATGGAATCCTTAGACTCTGGATCATGGCCTGACTTGTGCTGCAAGGATTAACTCTATAACTTGCACACACCAACATCTTGGAACTCTCCTTTCGGCCGGTTGTGTCTCCCCCTCTCTTCTGACTACTTGCCATCTTGAAAGTGCTTAGGGACCACCAGCTTTTACTTCACAGAGCGTCAACTAAGGTACCTGATGTTAGAATAATGAAAGAAAGAGAAAAAGAAGCAAAGCTGGTTGAAGAATACAATCTGGATCAAGCATACTTGACTTGCAAGGAAAGATGAAAGCTGTCCATACACCACTTGACCTAACCTGACTTGCAAGGCAAGGAAGGTGTTTGGAAAACTCTTGGACGTGGCTAAACCTCCAGAAACCCAAGGATACTTGGTTTGAAATCAAATGGAAGGTGCTGGTTTGAATTGGAAAAGAGGTAGTCACATGTGTGCTTTGGAGAAGCAACTGACCTGTCACTATCACACCAAGCTGAATGTGCCATCTTCCCTCCAGTCACTTTCTCTCATCTGGACCTGCCATACCAGTCTTCCCCAACCAGTTCGAACCCTTTCTCGATCTCTCTTTCCCTACAAAATTAGTTATTTAAGTTTCCCTGTTTTACTAGTAGTTTATTGTGCTTGCAATGTCTTGTAACTTGGCTATAAAGCCCCACATGTAACCCACGAAATTCTAAGGAGAATTGAGCCAACTCCTTCACTTATTCTCGGTTCCGCAGTCTCTCAATCTCTCATACTCTCTGAAGTGTTAGTTAAATCTTTCCTTCAATCATTCTCACGGTTACTCTATTCTCTCAATCTTTTATTCTCACAAACTCTCCAATACTCTCACTATAATTTCATCCATCCTTCATAGTCTCTGGTCCATATTAAACCAGTAGATCACAAACACTCTCCATAATCCCATCATTCTCACTTATACAGTCCACAAGACTCTCTCTTTGATTCTCAGTATTTCTGGTCCAAACTAAACCGAAGCTGATTCTCTTCTCTAAACTTATTCTCCATTTTATTCTCACCATTTTCTCTTAATTCTAACATGGTATCGAGCCTCGGTGCTCCTGAAAACCTATTTTCACTTCCATGAAAATCTCTGTCAAAGTTTATCTTCAAAAACAGTCTTGGATATCCACTGGTCCAAAGGTCTTCCAGGAGGGAAGAACCTCACCAGAAACTAAGATAGGAGAGTATACCAGTCTGTGAAGTTCAAGAAAGTCTCAACAAGCTTCAACAAGTTCAGAAGATCTGTTCAGTTCAGTTTCTTGAAAAGAAAAAAGCGATGGGTACATTCTCTTGTCTACTGGTCTAAGCTCTCCAAGATGGAAACCACCACTGCAATGGCGACTCGAGAGACTTGTAGGGGTCCAAAGAAGAAACAAAATCACCTCCTCTGGTCCAAATTGCTGAAGAAAATTCATGATAGAAACCATTCTTGGAGCAAGGTCACTAAAGATACTTCAAAGCTTGGCTGTTCAAACTATTCTCGGACAACAAAGCTGAAGCTCATTCTCTGACCACCAGGACCCACGACCAGCAAGAGGACAAGAGGGTTTGATGTGTGTATGTGACCTGAAGGAAGGAATCATCAAGAAGAGGTGTTGGATATTCAATCTACACCTCAAGCAGTTTCAGTCTCACTAAGCCCCATGGGCTGGAGGTTCAAGAAACCAGCTCAGGTTCTTGATAAGTTGTGCCTCCTTAAAATAGAGAGCAAGAAGCCCATGTGTTCAGAGCCTACAGAAGATGTACATTCCTGTCCATGGAGAAATAGGCCCACTGCCCAACAACACTTTGGACGATTGTGTTCATTAACTCCCAAGATGGTAGAGAGGAAGATTGGTGCTGTGGAGAGATTGCTCAAGAGGTCTAACCTGAAGCCAAGAGGGTGCAACAGACGCCTCTCAAGAGAGAGAGACCATCACTAAGCCAAGAGGGCAATGGTCTCAATGTGTTTGCAATCATTGGCTCTCAGCTTCAAGCTTGAAACCACCACTGCAATGGCGACTCGAGAGACTTGTAGGGGTCCAAAGAAGAAACAAAATCACCTCCTCTGGTCCAAATTGCTGAAGAAAATTCATGATAGAAACCATTCTTGGAGCAAGGTCACTAAAGATACTTCAAAGCTTGGCTGTTCAAACTATTCTCTCGACAACAAAGCTGAAGCTCATTCTCTGACCACCAGGACCCACGACCAGCAAGAGGACAAGAGGGTTTGATGTGTGTATGTGACCTGAAGGAAGGAATCATCAAGAAGAGGTGTTGGATATTCAATCTACACCTCAAACAGCTTCAGTCTCACTAAGCCCCATGGGCTGGAGGTTCAAGAAACCAGCTCAGGTTCTTGATAAGTTGTGCCTCCTTAAAATAGAGAGCAAGAAGCCCATGTGTTCAGAGCCTACAGAAGATGTACATTCCTGTCCATGGAGAAATAGGCCCACTGCCCAACAACACTTTGGACACTGATTGTGTTCATTAACTCCCAAGATGGTAGAGAGAAGATTGGTGCTGTGGAGAGATTGCTCAAGAGGTCTAACCTGAAGCCAAGAGGGTGCAACAGACGCCTCAGAGAGAGAGACCATCACTAAGCCAAGAGGGCAATGGTCTCAATGTGTTTGCAATCATTGGCTCTCAGCTTCAAGCTTGACCATATATTCTCAATCTCAGGTCAAGCTTGAGGAGGGTGTTAAATGAGAAGCCAATGATTCATTGTTGAAGCTGAAGCAAAGGAAACAAGTGGAAATGACAAGGGACGCTCTTAGCTGTGCAAGGAGAAGGCAGTTCACTGAAAAGATGGCAGCTAACTCTTTCCAAAGTTCCCCTTCTACAAGTGACTTTGCAAGGCCATTCAAAAGGGATTGAAGTGGGGATTCAAGTTAAAGCCATGAGGGTAGACACTCCTCATTATCATCCCTAATACATTTTGGCTTGATCTCAACCCAAGAAGAAGGCAAGAAGCCGAAGCAAGGGGAGACAAGCTGTGAAATAAGAAGAATGTTCAAGAGAAACCATTTGAAGTGTGAAGCAAGGAAAGGGCGTGCCATACTTGCCAATAAAGTTGTCTAACCCCAGACTGGATAGCTTGTACTCTTTTTCCTATAATTAGGTTTTAATGAGGCAAGTTATTCAGTTCCAAGCTTGCCCAAGGATTCCTATGTTCAAGCTTGAGGGGAGTGTTAGAATAATGAAAGAAAGAGAAAAGAAGCAAAGCTGGTTGAAGAATACAACTGATCAAGCATACTGACTTGCAAGGAAAGATGAAAGCTGTCCATACACCACTTGACCTAACCTGACTTGCAAGGCAAGGAAGGTGTTTGGAAAACTCTTGGACGTGGCTAAACCTCCGAAACCCAAGGATACTTGGTTTGAAATCAAATGGAAGGTGCTGGTTTGAATTGGAAAAGAGGTAGTCACATGTGTGCTTTGGAGAAGCAACTGACCTGTCACTATCACACCAAGCTGAATGTGCCATCTTCCCTCCAGTCACTTTCTCTCATGCTGGACCTGCCATACCAGTCTTCCCCAACCAGTTTGAACCTGCTCGATCTCTTTCCCTACAAAATTAGTTATTTAAGTTTCCCTGTTTTATTAGTAGTTTATTGTGTGCAATGTCTTGTAACTTGGCTATAAAGCCCCACATGTAACCCACGAAATTCTAAGGAGAATTGAGCCAACTCCTTCACTTATTCTCTGGTTCACAGTCTCTCAATCTCTCATACTCTCTGAAGTGTTAGTTAAATCTTTCCTTCAATCATTCTCTGGTTACTCTATTCTCTCAATCTTTTATTCTCACAAACTCTCCAATACTCTCACTATAATTTCATCCATCCTTCATAGTCTCTGGTCCATATTAAACCAGTAGATCACAAACACTTCCATAATCCCATCATTCTCACTTATACAATACAAAGACTCTCTCTTTGATTCTCGATTTCTGGTCCAAACTAAACCGTAAGCTGATTCTCTCTAAACTTATTCTCCATTTTATTCTCACCATTTTCTCTCAATTCTAACACCTGATACATTATCCCAAAGGTGCATCAGTTCTCAAGGCAATGAATTCAATCACATCAAGCTCAATAACATTTTAAGTATAAGAACAATCATGAATGTATTAAGATGAGTCTGAGGTGCTTCCTTTCATCAGTATGGTGGGAGTGAACTCCACTTGAATCCCTCTTGGTAAAGACAATCTGGATCATGGAAGCTCAATCTCATGCTTGAACTGAGAATAGAAAGGACCAAGCTTGCATGGAAGGCATAGGTTCTAGATGGCTTTAATCCTTGGTAATGAGTAATGCAAGAGTGAACTCCACCGCTTGCAAACTCCACTTTGATCTGAGTGAACTTCACTTCTGATCTCTGGTGAGGCAATGGCGACGAACCTTCAAGAGTGCTCACCATTACCCCTCCTCAAGCTTGATCCGAGAGAATATGTGAAGGACCAAGCTTGGAAGTGAGCAATACTGAACTTGAACCAGAGCACAACAGTCCCAACACCGCGCTTAAGCCAACTGATCCACCCTTGGTCTCTGCTCCAATGCCTTACACCACCATTCTTCCTTGTGTGTCTCTTGAACCAGGAGCTCAACACCCAAACAGGCTGCTTTAATTCAACCGGTTCTACTCACAAGGTATGAGAAGATCCAGCCTGGTGGATGGTTGGTCAACTTCTGGTCTGCCTCTCCATCAATCCTCCTTGAGGTATCTTCAAAGGACAGCCGTGTTCTGGCTCAACCAAGACTTATTACCATCTGACCTTTCTCCAACAATCTCTCCATGGTCAGGAATATACATCATGTGTAGGCTCGAACAGCATGGGCAAAATCTTCTTCTTTGTCTTGATTTGATGATGGACAGAGAACAACACTTGTGTACCTGAAACATCACTCAAACTCCAGCAAGAATCAGACCACACACTAGATCAGCCCTTGATAACTCACCAAGTCTGATCCCAATGTTTTGAGAAAAATGCAATGGACAAGAATCTAAACAACTCATTCAGTTCAACTCCATGCACATAAACATCACTAACTCCGCCGTATGATAACTCATCAATAACAAGGCAATTAGGCTATTTTATCAATTTTAATGACAAGCACAGAGACTAGACAACTCATCAATCTCTTTATGCAACACATGAATGCAGTACAAGATCAGGAAACTCTCCTAGACCTTTAGCAATGCAACAAGACGTAAGCTGATACTAAGCAACTCACTTAGACCAGATAACACAAACATCATAAGTATCATGGGACAGAAACTAGGTTCAACAACTCTAGCAACTTGAACCTGTCCCAAGAATACCAAACAAACCAGAGATTCATCTAGACAACTTAAGCAAGTTTAATAACTTTCCTAAGACAGAGGATAGATAAATCCAACAAGTGACACAATGCTCATACAAAGAAAGGAGGTCATGCCAAACAAGAAACCTGAGCTGGTTTCTTGAACCTCCAGCCCATGGGGGCTTACTGAAGAATGTATTGTCCTCCCTCTCCAGCTTCCTTGGATAGAGAAAGAGCTTCGGTCGCCATTCATCACCATGAGCGTAACTTTTGCAGATTTGCCATTGAACTTCATTTGAGATATGGCTCCAAACATCACTGCCTCCTGGGTTTTCTTCATAATTATGACCCATAGATGATTGTTTGGACATTTGAGCTTCAATCGAATCGCTAACTCCTGTCTTCTTCATCTTGGAGATTTTTGGACCAATGGATAATAGAGCACCGGTTTGCAAGAAAGTGAGCTTGAAACTGAACATTGGTGAGGCTTGCTGGACTGAGCTTAAGCCTTCTTGAGTTCCAGAAACTAAAGTACTCCTTTATCTTGAGTTGGTGAGCTTCTTCCTTTTGGAAAAGCTTTGGACCGAGGATACAAGGATGAACAGAAACAGAGTTTTAAAGAGAGATTTGAACAAATGATTTGGAAGTGTTTCTGGTTTTCAGAAGCTAAAAGCTCTGATACCATGTGAGAAAATGAAGAACAGTGATGAAGAACGAGTGTGGTGAAGACAGAGATAGAGACTGATGGACAATTGGGAATTATAATGAGCAAGAGAATGTTTGTTATGGAGTGAACAAGAGTGAATGAGAATCAAAGAGAATGAGTAAGTATGCTGAGAGTATCAGGGACCAAGAATGAGATTCTGGAGAGAAGGGAGAGTATGAGGTCGTGGGTGAGCAAGAGAGAGTAAAAGAAAAAGAGAATGAGAGCCAAAGTTTGGGAAGAGAGAGTATTACTCTCCTTAACTTGCATACATCTCATGACTACAATATTTAAAGGCAGATTTCCAAGTACAGAAACTAATAAACAAAAGAGACTAACAAAAAATGTAAATGAATAAATAATGTGTCTCTGGTTCAGGGACAGTGACAGCACTTGAACGGTCACCAAAGCCTCCAATCCATAAGCACAGCATGTGACTTAAATTATTTAAATACTCCAGCCTGTTTTTGAACTTTCCAACGGTCTTATTGACTTCAGAACTCAGCCTGGTCGATTTGAATCTTTGTGCCTTGCCTTCCAAGGTAAGCTAGGTCTAGGTTGCTTCCTTGTAAGTCAAGATTGTACGGAATATAGCTTGGATGCCAATTATCCGAACTCTTCTCTTCTTCTTGTCTCTTATTTCATTTCAACATTCTTCTCTTGATCTTCTTTGTGCAAGACATCTTGGTCACAATAAGCCATACTTCTTTCTTCTTCACTCTAATAATGACTTGGTTCACAAGTCTATATGACCTAGTCTCAGCTACAAGTTTCCGGATCACTTCTTCTGCTTATCTTCTTTAGTTCTCTTTATCAATACTTGTATCATGAACCAGCTTCTTCTTCTGGTCATTCTCTTCTTTATTTCAACATGATCAGGTTCTGATTTAACAAACCCTTTTCCATTAAGGGTTGTACTTAACTTGTGATACCAGGCTCTTGGTGATTGCTTTAATCCATAGATAGCTTTCTTCAATCTTAGGACATTTCTAGGCTTGACCATGTCCTCCATACCAGGTGGTGGTCTCATGTAGACCTCATCTTCTAGCTCTCCTTGAAGAAAGGCATTTTTGACATCCATCTGCCATAAATCCCATTCCAAGTTCACAGCAACTGAAAGTAGGATCCTTATGGTGTGGAGTTTAGCTACTGGTGCAAATGTGTCTAGGTAGTCTTCTCCATAGACTTGAGTGTATCCCCTTGCCACTAGTCTTGTCTTCTTCCTCTCTGGTTGACCATTTGCCTTGTACTTGATGGTAAAGAGTAGGCTGACTAGTTTTTTCTTTCTGAAGCTAGGTCATACCAAGTATCGATTCTTGATCATGGCTCCAACTTCATCTCCAACAGAATCTCTCCACTCATCATGCTCCATTGCTTCTTCATAAGTCTTTGGGACATAATCTTGATCCAGATTGGTGATGAAGGCTACATGCTCTTGAGGATAACTCATGAGGCAGGCTGCACGGATAGGATGAGCTAGCATTCTTTGTTGAAGTATACTCTGGTGTTAACCCAATTAGATGGATCTTTTCTCACTCTGGTACTTCTTCTTAATGGCTGAATCTGCTCCTCTATTACTGCCTCTTCCTGTCCTTGATCATCATCACACTGATCATCACTAGACTGATCGGATTCCTCCATCTTGATCATGAACTGAAGCTGAACCATCTTAGGTGTTTCTGGTGTTGGTTCATGCTCATTGCCCCCTCAGGATCAGGATGGACTGGTTCAACACTTGGTGCTGCTTCTTCATTGTTGACAGCACCTGGTGGTGATGTAGTGGTTCTAAGCCTCGCTAGGCAGTAATGCCTAAACTCTCCGAGAATGGTTCTCGAGGTTGTTTGCTATCGATGGTTCCCGTGAGAGATCTCTAAGACTTTCCCAGCTCTTCTCACTATAGTACCCTTTGATTCTACAAACTTCACATCCCTTGAGACCATTACTTTTCTTGAATCTGGTACATAACACTTGTACCCTTTGTTGTGAGAGTATCCTATGAACATAGCTTTGATACTCTTGGGATCAAGCTTGTTCCTTTGTTCACCTGGTACCAATACATAGCACACACACCCAAACACACAAAATGATTTATGGGAGGCTGAGTCTTGTTTAATACCTGAAATGGAGAGACATCTTTGAGGACTTTGGTAGGAATCTGTTGATAAGATAGCATCAGAAACCACAGCATCTCCCCAAAACCTCTTTGGGACATTGGTGTGGAACATCATGCTCTTGCAACCTCCATAAGATGGCGATTTTTCCTCTCAGCCACTCCATTTTGTTGTGGTGTGTGGGCAGCTGGTCTGGTGAATGATACCATGTTTTGCTAAGTGTTGTGTGAAGGCATGGCTAGTGTATTCTCCCCATTATCAGACCTAAAAATTTTTATCTTGTAATTGAAATGGTTAATGACATAGTTTTGGAAGTTTATAAAAGCTTCTAGGACCCTAACTTGGCCGAATCAGTGTGAGCCAAGTATATTTTGATTTCTCATCTATGAATGTCACAAAATATTTATGATTTTCTAGAAACACAAGGTGAAGTCCAAACATCAGAGTGAACTAGATCAAAACAATTCTCATAGATATGTAGATGAAGGAAATACTTGATTTATGATGTTTACCAAGAATACAAGCCTCACAAGTTTCATTTTGCAAAGATAGATCAGGGAACATCAATTTTAAAGCATGAGAATGGGGTGGCCTAATCTAGCATGCCATAACACATCATTAGCTAAAGCAGAAGCAGAATTAAAAGCATAAGTAGAATCGAGCTGGTATCTTCAAGGAAATCTCTCCTCATACACCTTTGCCCAGCATCTTACTGGTCATTCTCTTCTTTATTTCAACATGATCAGGTTCTGATTTAACAAACCCTTTTCCATTAAGGGTTGTACTTAACTTGTGATACCAGGCTCTTGGTGATTGCTTTAATCCATAGATAGCTTTCTTCAATCTTAGGACATTTCTAGGCTTGACCATGTCCTCCATACCAGGTGGTGGTCTCATGTAGACTCATCTTCTAGCTCTCCTTGAAGAAAGGCATTTTTGACATCCATCTCGCCATAAATCCCATTCCAAGTTCACAGAACTCCAAAGTAGGATCCTTATGGTGTGGAGTTTAGCTACTGGTGCAAATGTGTCTAGGTAGTCTCTCCATAGACTTGAGTGTATCCCCTGCCACTAGTCTTCTTGTCTTCCTCTCTCTCTGGTTGACCATTTGCCTTGTACTTGATGGTAAAGAGTAGGCCTAGGACTGCTTTCTTTCCTTTAGGAAGCTCACCATACCAAGTATCTTGATCATGGCTCCAACTTCATCTCCAACAGAATCTCTCCACTCATCATGCTCCATTGCTTCTTCATAAGTCTTTGGGACATAATCTTGATCCAGATTGGTGATGAAGGCTACATGCTCTTGAGGATAACTCCCGCAGGAGCAGGCTGCCCGGATAGGATGAGCTACCGCATTGCTGTTGAAGTATACCTGGTGTTAACCCAATTAGATGGATCTTTTCTCACTCTGGTACTTCTTCTTAATGGCTGAATCTGCTCCTCTATTACTGCCTCTTCCTGTCCTTGATCATCATCACACCGATCATCACTAGACCGATCGATTCTCGCTCCATCTTGATCATGAACTGAAGCTGAACCATCTTCGGTGTTTCTGGTGTTGGTTCATGCTCATTGCCCCCTCGGATCAGGATGGACTGGTTCAACACTTGGTGCTGCTTCTTCATTGTTGACAGCACCTGGTGGTGATGTAGTGGTTCTGCCCCACGCCTCTAGGCTGAGTAATGCCTAAACTCCTCCGAATGGTTCTCGTGTTGTTTGCCCTATCGATGGTTCCCGTGAGAGATCTCTAAGACTTTCCCAGCTCTTCTCACTATAGTACCCCTTGATTCTACAAACTTCACATCCCTTGAGACCATTACTTCTTGAATCTGGTACATAACACTTGTACCCTTTCGTGTGAGAGTATCCTATGAACATAGCTTTGATACTCTTGGGATCAAGCTTGTTCCTTTGTTCACCTGGTACCAATACATAGCACACACACCCAAACACACGCAAATGATTTATGGGAGGCTGAGTCTTGTTTAATACCTGAAATGGAGAGACATCTTTGAGGACTTTGGTAGGAATCCTGTTGATAAGATAGCATGCAGAAACCACAGATCTCCCCAAAACCCTTTGGGACATTGGTGTGGAACATCATGCTCCTTGCAACCTCCATAAGATGGCGATTTTTCCTCTCAGCCACTCCATTTTGTTGTGGTGTGTATGGGCAGCTGGTCTGGTGAATGATACCATGTTTTGCTAAGTGTTGTGTGAAGGCATGGCTAGTGTATTCTCCCCCATTATCAGACCTAAAAATTTTTATCTTGTAATTGAAATGGTTAATGACATAGTTTTGGAAGTTTATAAAAGCTTCTAGGACCCTAACTTGGCTTCTCAATCAGTGTGAGCCAAGTATATTTTGATTTCTCATCTATGAATGTCACAAAATATTTATGATTTTCTAGAAACACAAGGTGAAGTCCAAACATCGAGTGAACTAGATCAAAACAATTCTCATAGATAGTCATAGATGAAGGAAATACTGATTTATGATGTTTACCAAGAATACAAGCCTCACAAGTTTCATTTTGCAAAGATAGATCAGGGAACATCAATTTTAAAGCATGAGAATGGGGTGGCCTAATCTAGCATGCCATAACACATCATTAGCTAAAACAAGCAGAATTAAAAGCATAAGTAGAATCTGAGCTAAGCTTGGTATCTTCAAGGAAATACAGCCTCCCTTGCTTACACCTTTGCCCAGCATCTTACTGGTCTTAATATCCTGAAAGCACACATCATTAGGACTAAAAATAACATTGCAATTTAAATCATTAGTTGCTCTTTCACAGATAAAAGATTAGAAGCAAAGGCTGGCATGTAAAAGCTTCGAGATTCTTTATCAAACATTCAGATTCCCTACTCCTTCTATTGGAATTCTATCACCATTTGCAATTACAACACTTCCTAGGGCAGGTTTAATATCACTAATCAGTTTAGCATCCCTAATCATATGATGAGAAGCTCCGAATCAATGATCAATGGCCTAGCAGTGTGAGATGCATTATGGATAGAATTTAAAGCATTAATACATTGGTTACCAGAGTTTGCATTGAGAGCCTTGATCAAGGCCTCAAGTTCTGACTTCCTGATGAATGTATCCTCCTGAGATGGTTGAGACAAGGCGTGGGAGGTGGAACCATCAGTGTGGGTTGTAGAGGTCAAGGCTCTACCATCATTTCCCATGCATATAGCTGGGTGCTGGATGCTCTGAGCTCTTGCTTCATGGACTCTGGTCTGGCTGTATTTATTTGCTGAGGCTGGCCTGAGATGAGGATGCAGAATCCAGCAGTTGGTTTTGGAGTGGCCTTTGTACTTGCAATGCTCACAAGTTACTGACTTGTCTCCTCCTCCTTTTGGCTTGAAGTGAGCCTTGTTAGCTGAAGCACTCTCCACCTTCTCAACCTTATGTGCCATGGATAAGTCTCCCTTTCCACCTCCAAAGAGTCCATCTGAGCCTATCTCCTTTTGTAGCTGAGCACATACTTCATCATAGCTTGGAAGCTCCTTTTCTCTTAAAATGTGTCTGACCATATCATTGAAGCTTGGGCTGAGTGTGAAGAGCAGTCCAAAGATCTTGTCTTGCTCACGCCTGGCTTCAATTGTCTCAGGGTCATTGGAGCTTGGCCTTAACATCTCTAGCTCAGACCATAGCTGACTATACTTCCCAAGGTGTTTGGTGAAGTCTCCTTCTTCTTGCTGCAAAGTGTTGATGGCTCTCTTCACTTCATATATCCTGGTAAGGTTTGAAGTGTTACCATACACTCTTTGTAGAGTATCCCACAACTGTTTTGGAGTTGTACAGTGTGAGTAAGTGTCCATAAGTGGACCATCAAGAGAGCTATGCAAGATAGACAGCACCATGAGATCTTCCTGAACCCATTTGCCTTCATCTATCACTACAATCTCCTTGCCATCTTCTCCTTGGGTGATCTGCTTTGGAGCTGAACTTGAAGTAACATGCTCCCAAAGACCTCTTCCTCCAAGGGCTGCTCTGGTCATCCTAGACCAAGTGATGTAGTTTCCTGGTCCCTTGAGTGTACATGGGATGAGAACCGCCTGTGGTGCTCCATCTCTACAAGTAGGCAAGAAGAATTTAAATTTTTCAAGGCTGGATTTGAGAGAGTTAAGCTCTGGAATTGAGAGAACTATGTCTAGAATCAAGATAACCTCTCAAGAAAATGAAATAGGAATGAACAGAGTAAGCACAACCAAGAACAGAGAATGAAAACTCAAGAACACTCAAGAACAGAGTTTTATTATCCATGGATAAAAGAATTCTGAGAGAATTTTAGAAAATAACAAGATGAATCTGAAGAGAAAGGTAAGTAAAGAGTGTTTATGAAGTGATTGAGGTTCTCAAGAGCTTAAAGCTCGATACCATGAAAGAAAATAAAGAACAGAGTAAAACAGAGTAAGAACAGAGTGTGAGTGATGGGGAACCGTGGAACAAGAGAGAGAGAGAGAGATGAGAGAGTTTGCAGAGTAAAGAGAAGGATTTTATTTCCTTGATTTAATTAGTTCCACAGGATACAATACTTATATAGGCAAGTTACAAACAAGTCAAGACAAAGAGAATATGAGTTTAAAATGCATGTGGTCGAGGTTGATAGTGACAGGTCGCCCAACGGCTCTTTCCTTAAGTGAACATGTGACTTATACCATTTTAAATATGTCCACTTGCTTCTGGAACTCCCAACGGCTCCCTTGACCATTCAACAGCTATCTGGTCGATTTGAATCAGTTCCTTGGCTTCCACTTCATGCTAGGTTAGGCTGCATAACTTGGAGCTCAAGGTTGTAATGAATAGCTTGGTTCCCAAGGCTTGTACGGGCCAAACTGATTCTTGTTCTCCCATACTCGCCCATCTTGCTTACTTCTCTTATCTACATTTCTCTCTTTATGTCAATATCCCCAACGTTCCTCTTGCTTCAGATAAATCAAGGTAAGTCTCTTCTGGTCTGATTGAACTAATTCAAACTCAACTCTCCACTTCCTTTGCTTGCAAGTCACGTTGGGTGCCCTAGGTTGTACGGCTAGACTTGGTGATCAAGGTAACTCTATTTCAAGAATGATCCGCATACCCTCTTGCTCTCCTATACTTCTTCTCATGCTTTGCTTCAGCTCTTCTTGTCAAGATACTCCATCTCTTTATTGCTTCATGTCAACACTCCCCCTCAAGCTTGACAATAGGGACTGGTCAAGCTTGGAAACCATGAAGCATTCCCTCATTATAACCTTTAACTTGGAAAAACCACCTGGGATAAAAACCAAGTCAAGGAAAAAGAGTAGAACACTTCATGGCTAAGAGGATCAGTGACAAGTGAGGTCTATGAGTCCAAGCTTAGGATGAATGAACTCACAGACCTTGTTGCTGGCTGCCTTGGTGATGATGTCAGCTAGTTGATCTTCACTTCTAGTGTAGCATGGAAGAATCACTTGCTGCTCCACTGCTTGTCTCACCTTGTGGCAGTCCACTTCTATATGTTTTGTCCTCTCATGAAAGACTGAGTTGGATGCAATGTGGATTGCTGCCTGGTTGTCACAATGCATAGTCATTGGTGTGTTGATCTCGATCCCCAAGTCTCTTAGCAGCCCCTTGATCCATATAAGCTCACTTGTAAGCTTTCTCTTTGATCTATATTCTGCCTCAGCACTTGAACAAGACACCACCTTCTGCTTCTTGCTCTTCCATGTGTCCAGGTTCCCTCCAATGAATGTACAATAGCCTGTGGTTGATCTTCTATCAATCCTATCTCCAGCCCAATCAGCATCACAATACCCAACCACTTCAGTGTTTCTTGTTACACGCCATCCATACTCCCTGACCAGGTTCTTCTCTTAAGTATCTCAAGATCCTCTCCACCATGTTCCAGTGATGTATCTTAGGGGCTTGCATATGCTGGCTCACTTGATTCACAGCAAAACACACATCTAGCCGACTGATAGTGAGGTAGATGAGCTTTCCAACCATTCTTCTATACTTCTTGACATCAGTGAAGGGAGTTGCATCATACTCCCCCTCTCGCAGCACCTTGTAGCCTTCTTCTAATGGTGTCTTGGCCTGTCTGCCTCCCAGGTATCCTGCCTCATTTAAGATATCAAGTGTGTACTTCCTTTGGGATAAGAAAAGGCCCTCCTTGGAGCGGCACAATTCAATCCCTAGAAAGTACTTTAACTCTCCCAAATCCTTAATATCAAATGCAGTTTTAAGGAAAGCTTTGGTTGAGGAGATACCTTCCTGGTTACTACCAGTGATGATGATATCATCCACATACACCAGGATGACTACAATGCCTTGGCCGCTGGTTAGTGTGAAGAGAGCATGGTCAGCTTGAGACTTCACAAAGCCTCTCCCATTTAGTGTGGTGCTTAGTTTATGATACCAAGCTCTTGGAGATTGCTTCAAGCCATAGATAGCCTTCTTTAGTCTTAAGACATTCCCTGGTTTCACCATATCTTCTAGGCCAGGAGGTGGTCTCATATAGACTTCATCTTCCAACTCTCCTTGAAGAAAGGAATTCTTCACATCCATCTGCCATAGATCCCACTCTAGGTTGACAGCAAGAGATAGAAGAATCCTTATGGTATGCAGCTTGCCACTGGTGCAAAGGTATCCAAGTAATCTTCACCATATACTTGAGTATACCCTCTTGAAACTAATCTGGTCTTTTTCCTCTCTGGCTTTCCATTAGCCAGATACTTGATGGTGAAGATAAGCCTGCTTGTTACTGCTTTCTTGCCTTTGGGGAGCTCACTTTCAAACCAAGTGTTGTTCTTGATCATGGCACCTATCTCATCTCCAACAGATGCCTTCCACTCCTCATGTTGCATAGCTTCTTCATAGGTTTTTGGAATGTACTCCTGATTCAATTAACTGATGAAGACTTGATGTTCTTCTGGATATTGAGCAAGAGAACATGCTGCACTGATTGGATGAGCTACGGCTTCAGCATTAAAGTAGACCCTTGTGTTGATCCAGTTTGAAGCTGGTTTCCTGTCTCTTGTACTCCTTCTCAAAGGCTATATCTGCTCAGGTTCAGGTTCATTATTTGGTGCCTGATGTAAGGTCTCAGCATCTGATTCTGATGGCATCTCATCTTGATCATGTGACACTGAGTTCTCTTCGGTTTGAGCTGGTGCAGGTTGCCCATTGTTTCCACTGCCCCCCTCATGATCAAGGTGAGATACTCCAACATCTTCTACTGTCTCATCTACAGCTTGTGTGGGCACCTCCTCGACCTTTCGTGCATCTGTAAACTGATCCCAAGCCTTTCCATTAAGACTCTCAGGTTGTTAGCTCTATCTGAGGCTGATTGAGATAGATCCTTGAGTTCTCCCCAGCTCTTCTCATCATAATAGCCATTTTCTTCAATGAACTTAACATCCCTGGATACAAGAACCCTCCTGGTTTCTGGATTGTAACACTTGTATCCTTTCTGATGTGTTGAATACCCAATGAACATTGCCTTTGTGCTTCTGGCCTCTAGCTTGTTTCTTAGGTCTCCTGGAACCAAGACAAAGCACACACAACCAAACACACGCAAATGATCTATGGAGGGTTTAGTCTTATTTAGTACCTCATATGGAGTGGCATCATGCAGCACCCTAGTAGGAGTGCGGTTGATAAGATATGTGGCAAGGACCACCGTGATCTCCCCAAACTTCTTTGGGACATTTCCATGGAACATTATGCTTCTGGCCACCTCCATTAAATGGCTGTTCTTCCTTTCAGCCATACCATTTTGTTGAGGTGTGTAGGGACAGCTCGTTTGATGGATGATCCCATGAGAGGCTAGATGTTGTTTGAAGGCTGTGCTAGTGTATTCACCACCATTATCTGATCTAAGAATTTTAATCTTCACATTGAAATGGTTAGTGATATAGTTTTGAAAGTTTTTAAAGGCTTCTAGCACCCTATCTTTAGATTGCAGCAAGGTGATCCATGTGTATTTAGACTTTTCATCTATAAATGTCACAAAGTATTTATGCTGTTCTCTAGATGTACATGGAGCAGTCCACACATCAGAATGAATTAAGCCAAAGCAATGATCATAGATGGTTCTTGATTTAGGAAACACAGTTCTACAATGTTTTCCTAAGATACAAGCCTCACAAGCACTTTTAAAAGAGATATTAGGCAACAGGATGTTCAAGGCATGAGAATGAGGATGTCCTAATCTAGCATGCCATATTACATCTTTAGGGAATTCAGAAACAGAATGAAAAGCATTAGATAGATCAGTTGCTGGTCTTGTGTCCTCAAGCAAGTACAAGTCTCCCTTGGTAACACCTTTGCCAAGCAACCTACTAGAATCAATATCCTGAAAGTACACACTGTTAGGCATGAAAGTAACTTGACAATTGAGATCATTAGTGACTTTCTTGACAGATAATAAGTTTGATGCAAATGTGGGCATGTAAAAAGCTTTAGAAACTCTATCAAACAGTTTTAGATCACCCACACCCTTTATTGGAATTTTATCTCCATTTGCTATCATCACATTCCCTAAGGCTGGTTCTATGTTTTTAATCAGACTTAAATCACTTATCATGTGATGGGAAGCACCAGAGTCTATAACTAAAGGCTTAGCTGATTTTAAAACATTTAAAGAACTACTAGCAATGTGAGAAGCATTAAGAGAGATACCAAGGGTTTTAGATATACCAGATTCTCAAGGCTTTGATGAGAGCATCCAAGTCAGACTTCTTGATGGTCTCATCCAGGTTGGCTCCTTGGGCATACATGTGGGAGGCCATAGCACTTCCTACGCCATTGTTGCTTATTCCGATGAGGGGTTGTAGGATCAGCACCATCAGCTGAGAAGTTAGCTCTTGCATCCCGGGTACCGAGGGCTAGTCTCTCTCAACTTGTTTGGCTTCATGATGAAGAATCCAGCACTTGTCCTTTATGTGGCCCTTCTTCTGCAATGATCACAGAGTAAGACTTTCTTCTCATCTTGTTTGTAAGCTTCCTTGTTTGCCACGGCCTCTTCAGCCTGGTGAGCCATACTTAGGTCTCCTTTGCTTCCAAACAAGCCCACTGAGCCTTCCTCTTTCTGGATTTGCGCACATCTTCATCCAGGTCAGGCAACTTGTCAGCTCTCAAGATGTGCTTAATCAGGCCTCCATAAGAGGGACTGAGAGTGAGCAGTAGTCCAAACACTTTGTCTTCTTCACGCCTAGCCAAGAGGGTGACAGGGTGGCCAGGTGCGGCCTTAGTAACTCCAGCTCAAAGGGACCTGACCTGCCAAAGGGGCTGGAAACTCCACATCTCCCCGGCTGAGAGCATTGATGGCTCTTTTCACTTCAAACACTCTGTAAGGTTGGAGACATTTCCATACCTTTGGAGAGTATCCCACAGCTGCTTGGTAGTCTCACAGTATGAGTAAGACTCCATAATTGCTGGCTCAAGGGAGCTAAGGAGGACTGTGAGCACCATGAGGTCTTCCTGACTCTATTTGTCTTCATCAGCTACCACCATCTCCTTTCCATCTTCTCCTTGGACAGTTTGTTTCGAGCTGCTTCATGGAGACATGACTCCATAAACCTTTTTCTCCAAGGGCAATCTTCACCATCCTGGCCCATAAGAGATAGTTAATTCCCTTAAGAGTCACAGGTATGCTGAGAGCTCGGTTGTTGTTGCTGTTGTTATCCATCTTTAGAAACAAAAATCCAAGAGTAAGAACAGGGACTGGTTTGAGATTAAGAACAGCAAGAACAGAATCAGAGATTTGAAATTTGTGGAAGTTTATGAGAAAGAGAGGTCTCAAGAGCTTTGTCGCTCTGATACCATGATAAATTGTATGAATTAAGAGAGTGGTTTATCAAGAACAGAGATTAAAGATCAAGGAGAGAAGAGATTATAAGTTTCAAAGAGAGAGAGAGAGAGATTGTATCTGACTAAAGAGAGAGAGATGCAAAGAGGAACATTTTTCCTTGCTACATTTGAGATCTGGATACATTCTTAATATAGACTTAAAGAAGTCACAACTTGACAAGAAGGAAATAATAAACTAAGTAAATCCTAGAGAAGTAATAAACAAATATAGGACAAACTGGCTGTGTGCAGGCGGACCAGACTGAAAGTGACCTGTCCTAACGGTTGTCTTGACCTGCAACCTTAACCATTCACGTGAGCTGTGTCCCCAACGTTCCTCTTGCTTCAGATAAATCAAGGTAAGTCTCTTCTGGTCTGATTGAACTAATTCAAACTCAACTCTCCACTTCCTTTGTTTGCAAGTCACGTTGGGTGCCCTAGGTTGTACGGCCAGACTTGGTGATCAAGGTAACTCTATTTCAAGAATGATCCGCATACCCTCTTGCTCTCCTATACTTCTTCTCATGCTTTGCTTCAGCTCTTCTTGTCAAGATACTCCATCTCTTTATTGCTTCATGTCAACATCTCAGCCTCCCCACAAGCTATGAAAGAAAATGAAGAACAGAGTAAAACAGAGTAAGAACAGAGTATAAGTGATGAGGAATCCGTGGAACAAGAGAGGGAGAGAGATGAGAGAGTTTGCAAAGAGTAAAGAGAAGGATTTTATTTCCTTAGATGATATGTGCTTACAATTACAATATAAATAGGCACAGCAAAGTGAGATAAGACAACAAGAATAAGAATAAAGAATGAGGCTGCCCAAGGCTTGAAAGGGACAGGACTCAAATGGCAACCTGCTTAAAAAGAACATGTGATCTTTACTATATTTAAATGCCAACTTGCTTTTGACCTTGCCTGAACTCTCCAACGGTCCTAAGCACTCCAGAACACTCCATTGCCTATTTAAAATAGTTCCTTGCCTCCTAAACTCAGCTCTGGTCGAAGTTGCTTCCTTGGTAGGCAAGTCTTGTACGGACTGACTTGTGTTCCAAGTTCGTACGATCATATCTCAATTCATCCGATGCCTGCTTCTTTCTCTTCTTCTCATGTCTTTAGTTCAATATTCCCCTCAAGCTTTACCATAAGGCATGGTTATGAACCCATGAAGACATCCTCATTAAAACCTTTTGTGTGAAAACCCAATGGGACAAAACACACAAGAGGAAAAGAGTAGATGCTTCATGGCTTAAGAGGATCATGATTTGACAAGTCTATGAGTCCCAATCTTGGATGGATGGACTCACAGACCTTAGTACTTGCTCCTTTGGTGAAGATATCGCTAGCTGATCTTCACTCCTAGTGTAGCAAGGTAGAATGATCTTCTGCCTCCATCGCTTGTCTCACCTTGTGACAATCCACTTCAATGTGTTTTGTTCTCTCATGGAAGACTGAGTTGGAGGCTATGTGAATGGCTGCCTGGTTATCACAGTGCATTGTGATTGGTGTTGTTGTCTCAATGCCCAAGTCCTTTAGCAAGTTTCTGATCCATATAAGCTCACTAGTCAGCTTCATGGCTCTATATTCTGCCTCAGACTTGAACATGATACAACCTTCGCTTTGCTTTTCCAAGTGACTAGATTGCCTCCTATGAAGGTGCAATAGCCTGTTGTAGACCTCCTGTCCACTCTATCACCTGCCCAATCTGCATCACAAGATCCTACAATCTCTCTGCTCTTGTTGCAACCCATCCATACACCTTGACTAGAGCTTCCTTAGATATCTTAATCCTTTCCACCATATTCCAATGATGAACTTAGGGGCTTCAGATATGCTGACTGACTTGGTTCACTGCAAAGCAAATATCTGGTCTTGTGATGGTAAGATAGATCAGCTTCCCAACCATTTTCCTATAGAGTTTGAAGTATCCAAATGGTTCATCTTCAAACTCCCCTCACGCAAGACCTTGTACCCTTCTTCAGTGGTGTCGCTGTTCTTTCTTTAAGCTTTCCTGCCTCACTTAAGATATCATGTGTACTTTCTTTGAGATAGGAAGAGCCCTCTTTAGAATGCATATTTCTATCCCTAGAAAGTTTTAACTCACCCAAATCTTTAATATCAAAAGCAGATTTAAGAAAAGCTTTAGTTGAGATGATACCTTCCTTGTCATTTCCTCGTGATGATGATATCATCTACATAAATTAGAACTGCCACAATCCCTTGCTTGCTGGTGAGAGGAAGAGTGTGTGATCAGGTTCTGATTTAACAAACCCTTTTCCATTAAGGGTTGTACTTAACTTGTGATACCAGGCTCTTGGTGATTGCTTTAATCCATAGATAGCTTTCTTCAATCTTAGGACATTCCCGGCTTGACCATGTCCTCCATACCAGGTGGTGGTCTCATGTAGACCTCATCTTCTAGCTCTCCTTGAAGAAAGGCATTTTTGACATCCATCGCCATAAATCCCATTCCAAGTTCACAGCAACTGAAAGTAGGATCCTTATGGTGTGGAGTTTAGCTACTGGTGCAAATGTGTCTAGGTAGTCTTCTCCATAGACTTGAGTGTATCCCCTTGCCACTAGTCTTGTCTTCTTCCTCTCTGGTTGTCCATTTGCCTTGTACTTGATGGTGAAAAGTAGGCTGCTAGTGACTGCTTTCTTTCCTTTAGGAAGCTCAGTCTCATACCAAGTATCATTCTTGATCATGGCTCCAACTTCATCTCCAACAGAATCTCTCCACTCATCATGCTCCATTGCTTCTTCATAAGTCTTTGGAACATAATCTTGATCCAGATTGGTGATGAAGGCTACATGCTCTTGAGGATAACTAGCAAAGGAGCAGGCTGCCTGATAGGATGAGCTACTGCATTGCTGTTGAAGTATACTCTGGTGTTAACCAATTAGATGGATCTTTTCTCACTCTGATACTTCTTCTTAATGGCTGAATCTGCTCCTCTATTACTGCCTCTTCCTGTCCTTGATCACCATCATACTGATCATCACTAGACTGATCAGATTCTGCTCCATCTTGATCATGAACTGAAGCTGAACCATCTTCGGTGTTTCTGGTGTTGGTTCATGCTCATTGCCCCTCGGATCAGGATGGACTGGTTCAACACTTGGTGCTGCTTCTTCATTGTTGACAGCAACTGGTGGTGAAGTAGTGGTTCTAGGCCTCACTGCCCCTAGGCTGAGTAATGCCTAAACTCTCCGCATGGTTCTCGTGTTGTTTGCTCTATCTCGATGGTTCCCGTGAGAGATCTCTAAGACTTTCCCAGCTCTTCTCACTGTAGTACCCCTTTGATTCTACAAACTTCACATCCCTTGAGACCATAACTCTTCTTGAATCTGGTACATAACACTTGTACCCTTTCTGTGTGTGAGAGTATCCTATGAACATAGCTTTGATACTCTTGGGATCAAGTTTGTTCCTTTGTTCACCTGGTACCAATACATAGCACACACACCCAAACACACGCAAATGATCTATGGGAGGCTGAGTCTTGTTTAATACCTGAAATGGAGAGACATCTTTGAGGACTTTGGTAGGAATCCTGTTGATAAGATAGCATGCAGAAACAACAGCATCTCCCCAAAACCTCTTTGGGACATTGGTGTGGAACATCATGCTCCTTGCAACCTCCATAAGATGGCAATTTTTCCTCTCAGCCACTCCATTTTTTTGTGGTGTGTATGGGCAGCTGGTCTGGTGAATAATACCATGTTTTGCTAAGTGTTGTTTGAAGGCATGGCTAGTGTATTCTCCCCCATTATCAGACCTAAAAATTTTTATCTTGGAATTGAAATGGTTAGTGACATAGTTTTGGAAGTTTATAAAAGCTTCTAGACCCTATCTTTGCTTTTAATCAGTGTGAGCCAAGTATATTTTGATTTCTCATCTATGAATGTCACAAAATATTTATGATTTTCTAGAAACACAAGGTGAAGTCCAAACATCAGAGTGAACTAGATCAAAACAATTCTCATAGATAGTCATAGATGAAGGAAATACTGATTTATGATGTTTACCAAGAATACAAGCCTCACAAGTTTCATTTTGCAAAGATAGATCAGGGAACATCAATTTTAAAGCATGAGAATGGGGGTGGCCTAATCTAGCATGCCATAACACATCATTAGCTAAGACGAAGCAGAATTAAAAGCATAAGTAGAATCTGATCTAAGCTTGGTATCTTCAAGGAAATACAGCTCTCCCTTGCTTACACCTTTGCCCAGCATCTTACTGGTCTTAATTTCCTGAAAGCACACATCATTAGGACTAAAAATAACATTGCAATTTAAATCATTAGTTGCTCTTTTCACAGATAAAAGATTAGAAGCAAAGGCTGGCATGTAAAAAGCTTGAGATTCTTTATCAAACAGATTCAGATTCCCTACTCCTTCTATTGGAATTCTATCACCATTTGCAAATACAACACTTCCTAGGCAGGTTTAATATCACTAATCAGTTTAGCATCCCTAATCATATGATGAGAAGCTCCTGAATCAATGATCAATGGCCTAGCAGTGTGAGATGCATTATGGATAGAATTTAAAGCATTAATACTTTGGTTACCGTGAGTTTGCATTGAGAGCCTTGATCAAGGCCTCAAGGTCTGACTTTCTGATGAATGTATCCTCCTGAGATGGTTGAGACAAGGCGGGAGGTGGAGCCACCAGTGTGGGTTGTAGAGGTCAAGGCTCTACCATCATTTCCCATGATATAGCTGGGTGCTGGATGCCCCGAGCTCTTGCTTCATGGACTCTGGTCTGGCTGTATTTATTTGCTGAGGCTGGCCTGAGATGAGGATGCAGAATCCAGTAGTTGGTTTTGGAGTGGCTTTGTACTTGCAATGCTCACAAGTCACTGACTTGTCTCCTCCTCCTCTTGGCTTGAAGTGAGCCTTGTTAGCTGAAGCACTCTCCACCTTCTCAACTGATATATGGTGTTTTATACATCATTGTATATATGTTTTCTAATTGGTTTTCAAGTCTTTATCGAGTCTTTCTAGTCCTTTTCGAGTCATTACAGGTCTGGAGTTGCCTGGATGGGAGATGGACCTGTTGGAGCAAAAGAGGTAGAAATCAGTGCAGTTTGGTGATTTTCACGTAGAACACGATGATCGTTCTCATCAAGCGGAACAAGCGTGACGGAGTGATCCCGAGGTTGTTCCCCACTAATAAGGAAAATACAACATCTCGATTTGCCCTAATTACCTTGTTTTTCTCTGGCGCCTGTGTGGTGCAGCCCCGATATGCTGTCTTTCCCCGATCACTAAGGGGCGGGTGGATGAAAGGTGATGGAGATGGTCTTCCTTCAAGCTGTGTAAGGCTCTAAGGATGTTTTGCTACTCAAAGACACAAGATTACCTTGTATTGTCTAAGATGGTTTCACTAGGAATTCCTTCCTTTAAGTGAGATCAATGTTCCTTTAGCTGAACAGAAAGCAAGAGACAAGAGCAAGCTAAGCCGTGAATTATTAGATTCAAAGTTGAAGAAAAACAAAAGCTGCTCTCATGTCTTTAAAAGAAATCGACAAAACCCTAGAAGTAAACCAAGATGGTTTAATTCTAATTCTAATTCTAATCCTAATTGTCTTGGTTTAAATTAAATGAAAACCAAATAAGCCCAGCCCAATTACATTGCAATTAAATCACCAACAAGCTGGTTTTCTTCTTAGGATTTCTTCTTTTCCTGCTGGTCCACGACTTGAACTGAGTTGTGGGAGCCCTCCTGATGCCCTTTGGGTCGTGCACTAGTAGTTGGCCCAGCCAGAAAGCAAGTGGATCAAGATTATAGGTCCAATTCTCCTTTTGGGCCGAAAAAGCCTTATTTCGCCTAACTCCAAATCAAGCCCACTCCAGAAACTTCCTGATCTATTTTTTTCTTCTTCTCATACACACTTGGACGTGGGGAATGGTCTCCATTTCTCCTGTTAAGCTCAGCTGTTTGAATCCACCTTGTTCAAGTTGTTGCAAGGCAGTACCAAGAGCTCTTCTCTTCTCTCTATCCAGAACCTCATAGATCATACCAATAAGACCTTGAAACTGTCCATTAAGCCAAGCATTGATCAGTAGCTTAGCCATTCCATACATTGAATCCCATATCTTGAGTTTGAGACTGATCAGGCTGATCAAGGCTGCACCACTGTGGCTTTGATATAACTTCTTTTTCTATTTTTCTACATCATTCTACGCTTCTTTTTCACAGAGAAACAGACTCTAGAGCTTTTCATATTGTGATTTTGATACTTTGTAAAGGGAGACGGCTCCATCTATCTCGTCCAGAGAAGATTATCCTGAACCCTCTCTTTGTTTCTGTTATTTTATGCAAGATTATTCATCTATGAACTCTGTGTTTCTCTGTTCATGGCTGAGTAGTCGGCTAGCTTGTCTAGGGTTCTAGGGTGTTGATTTCGTGAGCTAAACATAGATAAGTGAATTATTATATTGTCTTCATTCATATCCATCCTTATTGCTTGCATTAATCTGGCCATTTAATGTATGAACTTAGGTTTAATCTGATCATCAAAAGTGCTTAGGTTGCTAGACATGTTATGAATGAGCCTAGCATCCCTAATCAGCAGTAGATATTAGGGTGTTTGGTGAACTTATCGGACTTGATCTCTATTGCTTGCTGTCGTCTTGATCCAAACGAGTTTAGGTATCAAGAGCGATCAGCATAGGGGCAGTTACGACGGTGGGCTGTTACTTGAGTGATCCGAGTTCGGACATGTTCTTATTAGCTTGAATAACTGTTCAGCTCACAAGTATTAATACCGATGAAGTAACCCTAGACTGGCTTCTCTTTAAATTGAATTTACATTTACTTTATTTGTTGCTTTGCACGTTACAACCAAATCAAAACTCCATCATTGTTTTAGCTAGATATTGATCCCATAGAAATAAAATGTAATAGTTAGTCTCTGTGGATTCGATCCTAAAGTGCTACATCGACATACCATTCGATTGTGGTAGTGTGCACATTAGGTTAATTGGTGTGCGTGTACACGAATATCAATTTGGCGCCGTTGCCGGGGACCATCTTTTTACCTTTATTTTTTGGTTATTTATTTAGTCTAAGACCTCTAACTTGCTCTTTTTTCTTTGTTGCAGCTAATGTTCCAGGTGCATGACCAGTAGACATACTCGGAGAAACGCACAAGGACATTTAGTTACACTCAGCAACCAGGAGCTCGCAAGGTTAGAAAGAGAGAACAGAAAACAGCCAAGGCCAACCGACACCACTATTATTGAAATGAAGACATGAGAAGAGAAGAGAAAGAAAGAGCAGGCATCCGGATGAATTGAGATATGATCAGTACAGACTTGGAACACAAGTCAGTCCGTACAAGACTTGCCTACCAAGGAAGCAACTCGACCAGAGCTGAGTTTAGGAGGCAAGGAACTATTTTAAATAGTCAATGGAGTGTTCTGGAGTGCTTAGGACCGTTGGAGAGTTCAGGAAAGGTCAGAAGCAAGTTGGCATTTAAATATAGTAAAGATCACATGTTCTTTTAAGCGAGTTCTTTGTTTGAGTCCTGTCCCTTTCAAGCCTTGGGCAGCCTCATTCTTTATTCTTATTCTTGTTGTCTTATCTCACTTTGCTGTGCCTATTTATATTGTAATTGTAAGCACATATCATCTAAGGAAATAAAAATCCTTCTCTTTACTCTTTGCAAACTCTCTCATCTCTCTCCTCTCTTGTTCCACGGATTCCTCATCACTTATACTCTGTTCTTACTCTGTTTTACTCGTTCTTCATTTTCTTTCATGGTATCAGAGCTTTAAGCTCTTGAGAACCTCAATCACTTCATAAACACTCTTTACTTACCTTTCTCTTCAGATTCATCTTGTTATTTTCTAAAAATTCTCTCGAATTCTTTTATCCAGTGGATAATAAAACTCGTTTGAGTGTTCTTGAGTTTTCATTCTCGTTCTTGGTTGTGCTTACTCGTTCTGTTCCTATTTCATTTTCTTGAGAGGTTATCTTGATTCTAGACATAGTTCTCTCAATTCGAGCTTAACTCTCTCAAATCCAGCCTTGAAAAATTTAAATTCTTCTTGGCCTACTTGTAAGAGATGGAGCACCACAGGCAGTTCTCATCCCATGTACACTCAAGGGACCAGGAAACTACATCACTTGGTCTAGGATGACCAGAGCAGCCCTTGGAGGAAGAGGTCTTGGGAGCATGTTACTTCAAGTTCAGCTCCAAAGCAGATCACCCAAGGAGAAGATGGCAAGGAGATTGTAGTGATAGATGAAGGCAAATGGGTTCAGGAAGATCTCATGGTGCTGTCTATCTTGCATAGCTCTCTTGATGGTCCACTTATGGACACTTACTCACACTGTACAACTCCAAAACAGTTGTGGGATACTCTACAAAGAGTGTATGGTAACACTTCAAACCTTACCAGAATCTATGAAGTGAAGAGAGCCATCAACACTTTGCAGCTAGAAGAAGGAGACTTCACCAAACACCTTGGGAAGTATAGTCAGCTATGGTCTGAGCTGGAGATGCTAAGGCCAAGCTCCAATGACCCTGAGACAATTGAAGCCAGTGAGCAAGACAAGATCTTTGGACTGCTCTTCACACTCAGCCCAAGCTTCAATGATGTGGTCAGACACATTTTAAGAGAAAAGGAGCTTCCAAGCTATGATGAAGTATGTGCTCAGCTACAAAAGGAGATAGGCTCAGATGGACTCTTTGGAGGTGGAAAGGGAGACTTATCTATGGCACATAAGGTTGAGAAGGTGGAGAGTGCTTCAGCTAACAAGGCTCACTTCAAGCCAAGAGGAGGAGGAGACAAGTCAGTGACTTGTGAGCATTGCAAGTACAAAGGCCACTCCAAAACCAACTGCTGGATTCTGCATCCTCATCTCAGGCCAGCCTCAGCAAATAAATACAGCCAGACCAGAGTCCATGAAGCAAGAGCTCAGGAGCATCCAGCACCCAGCTATATGCGCATGGGAAATGATGGTAGAGCCTGTTAGAATTAAGAGAAAATGGTGAGAATAAAATGGAGAATAAGTTTAGAGAAGAGAATCAGCTTCTGATTTAGTTTGGACCAGAAATACTGAGAATTAAATAGAGAGTATTTGTGACTGTATAAGTGAGAATGATGGGATTATGGAGAGTGTTTGTGATCTACTGGTTTAATATGGACCAGAGACTATGAAGGATGGATGAAATTATAAGTGAGAGTATTGGAGAGTTTGTGAGAATAAGAGATTGAGAGAATAGAGTAACCAGAGAATGATTGAAGGAAAGATTTAACTAACACTTGAGAGTATGAGAGATTGAGAGACTGAACCAGAGAATAAGTGAAGGAGTTGGCTCAATTCTCCTTAGAATTTCGTGGGTTACATGTGGGGCTTTATAGCCAAGTTACAAGACATTGCAAGCACAATAAACTACTAATAAAACAGGAAACTTAAATAACTAATTTTGTAGGAAAGAGAGATCGAGCAGGTTCAGAACTGGTTGGGGAAGACTGGTATGGCAGGTCCAGCATGAGAGAAAGTGACTGGAGGAAGATGGCACATTCAGCTTGGTGTGATAGTGGCAGGTCAGTTGCTTCTCCAAAGCACACATGTGACTACCTCTTTTCCAATTCAAACCAGCACCTTCCATTTGATTTCAAACCAAGTATCCTTGGGTTTCTGGAGGTTTAGCCACGTCCAAGAGTTTTCAAACACCTTCCTTGCCTTGCAAGTCAGGTTAGGTCAAGTGGTGTATGGACAGCTTTCATCTTTCCTTGCAAGTCAAGTATGCTTGATCCAGATTGTATTCTTCAACCAGCTTTGCTTCTTTTTCTTTCTTTCATTATTCTAACACTCCCCTCAAGCTTGAACATAGGAATCCTTGGGCAAGCTTGGAACTGAATAACTTGCCTCATTAAAACCTAATTATAGGAAAAGAGTACAAGCTATCGGTCGGGGTTAGACAACTTTATTGGCAAGTATGGCACGCCCTTTCCTTGCTTCACACTTCAAATGGTTTCTCTTGAACATTCTTCTTATTTCACAGCTTGTCTCCCCTTGCTTCTGGCTTCTTGCCTTCTTCTTGGGTTGAGATCAAGCCAAAATGTATTAGGGATGATAATGAGGAGTGTCTACCCTCATGGCTTTAACTTGAATCCCCACTTCAATCCCTTTTGAATGGCCTTGCAAAGTCACTTGTAGAAGGGAACTTTGGAAAGAGTTAGCTGCCATCTTTTCAGTGAACTGCCTTCTCCTTGCACAGCTAAGAGCGTCCCTTGTCATTTCCACTTGTTTCCTTTGCTTCAGCTTCAACAATGAATCATTGGCTTCTCATTTAACACCCTCCTCAAGCTTGACCTGAGATTGAGAATATATGGTCAAGCTTGAAGCTGAGAGCCAATGATTGCAAACACATTGAGACCATTGCCCTCTTGGCTTAGTGATGGTCTCTCTCTTGAGGAGGCGTCTGTTGCACCCTCTTGGCTTCAGGTTAGACCTCTTGAGCAATCTCTCCACAGCACCAATCTTCCTCTCTACCATCTTGGGAGTTAATGAACACAATCAGTGTCCAAAGTGTTGTTGGGCAGTGGGCCTATTTCTCCATGGACAGGAATGTACATCTTCTGTAGGCTCTGAACACATGGGCTTCTTGCTCTCTATTTTAAGGAGGCACAACTTATCAAGAACCTGAGCTGGTTTCTTGAACCTCCAGCCCATGGGGCTTAGTGAGACTGAAGCTGTTTGAGGTGTAGATTGAATATCCAACACCTCTTCTTGATGATTCCTTCCTTCAGGTCACATACACACATCAAACCCTCTTGTCCTCTTGCTGGTCGTGGGTCCTGGTGGTCGAGAATGAGCTTCAGCTTTGTTGTCCAGAGAATAGTTTGAACAGCCAAGCTTTGAAGTATCTTTAGTGACCTTGCTCCAAGAATGGTTTCTATCATGAATTTTCTTCAGCAATTTGGACCAGAGGAGGTGATTTTGTTTCTTCTTTGGACCCTACAAGTCTCTGGAGTCGCCATTGCAGTGGTGGTTTCCATCTTGGAAACTTAGACCAGTAGACAAGAGAATGTACCTTGTTTTTTTTCTTTTCAAGAAACTGAGCTGGAACAGGATCTTCGAACTTGTTGAAGCTTGTTGAGACTTTCTTGAACTTCACAGACTGGTCTACTCTCCTATCTTAGTTTCTGGTGAGGTTCTTCCCTCTGGAAGACCTTTGGACCAGTGGATATCAAGACTGTTTTGAAGATAAACTTTGTGAGAGATTTTGCGGAAGTGAAAATAGGTTTTCAGGAGCTCTGAGGCTCTGATACCATGTTAGAATTAAGAAAATGGTGAGAATAAAATGGAGAATAAGTTTAGAGAAGAGAATCAGCTTCGATTTATTTTGGACCGAAATACCGAATTAAAGAGAGTATTTGTGGTATATAAGTGAGAATGATGGGATTATGGAGAGTGTTTGTGATCTACTGGTTTAATATGGACCAGAGACTATGAAGGATGGATGAAATTATAAGTGAGAGTATTGGAGTTTGTGAGAATAAGAGATTGAGAGAATAGAGTAACAAGAGAATGATTGAAGGAAAGATTTAACTAACACTTCAGAGAGTATGAGAGATTGAGAGGCGTGAACCAGAGAATAAGTGAAGGAGTTGGCTCAATTCTCCTTAGAATTTCGTGGGTTACATGTGGGGCTTTATAGCGAGTTACAAGACATTGCAAGCACAATAAACTACTAATAAAACAGGGAAACTTAAATAACTAATTTTGTAGGGAAAGAGAGATCAGAGCAGGTTCAGAACTGGTTGGGGAAGACTGGTATGGCAGGTCCAGCATGAGAGAAAGTGACTGGAGGGAAGATGGCACATTCAGCTTGGTGTGATAGTGACAGTCGATTGCTTCTCCAAGGCACACATGTGACTACCTCTTTTCCAATTCAAACCAGCACCTTCCATTTGATTTCAAACCAAGTATCCTTGGGTTTCTGGAGGTTTAGCCACGCCCAAGAGTTTCAAACACCTTCCTTGCCTTGCAAGTCAGGTTAGGTCAAGTGGTGTATGGACAGCTTTCATCTTTCCTTGCAAGTCAAGTATGCTTGATCCAGTTGTATTCTTGACCAGCTTTGCTTTTTTCTTTCTTTCATTATTCTATGAGCCTTGACCTCTACAACCCACACTGGTGGCTCCACCTCCCACTTTGTCTCAACCATCTCGGGAGGATACATTCATCAGAAAGTCAGACCTTGAGGCCTTGATCAAGGCTCTCAATGCAAACTCTGGTAACCAGTATTAATGCTTTAAATTCTATCCATAATGCATCTCACACTGCTAGGCCATTGATCATTGATTCAGGAGCTTCTCATCATATGATTAGGGATGCTAAACTGATTAGTGATATTAAACCTGCCCTAGGAAGTGTTGTAATTGCAAATGGTGATAGAATTCCAATAGAAAAGTAGGAATCTGAATCTGTTTGATAAAGAATCTCAAGCTTTTACATGCCAGCCTTTGCTTCTAATCTTTTATCTGTGAAAAGAGCAACTAATGATTTAAATTGCAATGTTATTTTTAGTCCTAATGATGTGTGCTTTCAGGATATTAAGACCAGTAAGATGCTGGGCAAAGGTGTAAGCAAGGGAGAGCTGTATTTCCTTGAAGATACCAAGCTTAGATCAGATTCTACTTATGCTTTTAATTCTGCTTCTGTCTTAGCTAATGATGTGTTATGGCATGCTAGATTAGGCCACCCCATTCTCATGCTTTAAAATTGATGTTCCCTGATCTATCTTTGCAAAATGAAACTTGTGAGGCTTGTATTCTTGGTAAACATCATAAATCAGTATTTCCTTCATCTATGACTATCTATGAGAATTGTTTTGATCTAGTTCACTCTGATGTTTGGACTTCACCTTGTGTTTCTAGAGAAAATCATAAATATTTTGTGACATTCATAGATGAGAAATCAAAATATACTTGGCTCACACTGATTAAAAGCAAAGATAGGGTCCTAGAAGCTTTTATATATTGACAAAGGAAAGGAATTGATAAGAGGGAAGAGAGAAGCTGAGGATACCTGAAGATGAGTAGATCCGAGCTTCCTTGATTTCTAAGTAATTCCGTACAACACTTGCCACACAAGGCACCATGAAGAGACCTAGTGTGCCTTAGAAGGCAAGGAGGCAAGTTCAAAGTGTGGTCGACAACAAGAAAGGAGGAAGCAGACCGTTGGAGTTGATTTGGACACAAGGGATGATTAAAATAAGCAGGTCACATGTTCCATTTAAGCTCCCAACCGTTGCCTGAACTGTCACTCTCATTCCCTTGATCAGAACACTATTCTTTATTCATTTCCATTGTTTATTATATTTGTACTTAGGCAATAGATTAGTTTATTCATTTCCTGAACAAGGCTGCCTGCATATATATACTTGTAATATGTTTCACTTTAAGATTAAGGAAATCATATCCTTCTTTTCTTATTACTTTGCAAACTCTCTCTCTCTCTCTATCTCACGAACTCATCTCTCTCTCTCCTGTTCTTCATTGTTCTTCCCTCTGTTCTTCATTTACTTTCATGGTATCAGAGCTTTAAGCTCTTGAGAACCTCAATCACTTCCGCAAACACTCTTTACTTACCTTTCTCTTCAGATTCATCTTGTTATTTTCTTAAAAATCTCTCCAAATTTCTTTTATCCAGTGGGTAATAAAACTCTGTTCTTGAGTGTTCTTGGCTGTGCTCACTCTGTTCTGTCTCTATTTCATTTTCTTGAGAGTTTATCTTGATTCTAGACTTAAGTTCTCTCATTTCCAGAGCTTAATTCTCTCAAATCCAGCCTTGAAAATTTAAAATTGTTCTTGGCCTGTTGTAGAAATGGAGCACCACAGAGCTGTTCTTATCCCATGTACACTCAAGGGACCAGGAAACTACATCACCTGGTCCAGGATGACCAGAGCAGCCCTTGGAGGAAGAGGTCTTTGGGAGCATGTTATCTCAAGTTCAGCTCAAAGCAGATCACCCAAGGAGAAGATGGCAAGGAGATTGTAGTGGTAGATGAAGGCAAATGGAGTCGGAAGATCTCATGGTGCTGTCTATCTTGCATAGCTCTCTTGATGGTCCACTTATGGACACTTACTCACACTGTACAACTCCAAAACAGTTGTGGGATACTCTGCAAAGAGTGTATGGTAACACTTCAAACCTTACCAGGATATATGAAGTGAAGAGAGCCATTAACACCTTGCAGCAAGAAGAAGGAGACTTCACCAAACACCTTGGGAAGTATACCCAGCTTTGGTCTGAGCTGGAGATGCTAAGGCCAAGCTCCAATGACCCTGAGACACTTGAAGCCAGGCGTGAGCAAGACAAGATCTTTGGACTGTTTTTCACACTCAGCCCAAGCTTCAATGATGTAGTCAGGCATATCTTGAGAGAAAAGGAGCTTCCAAGCTATGATGAAGTATGTGCTCAGCTACAAAAGGAGATAGGCTCAGATGGACTCTTTGGTGGTGGAAAAGGAGACTTACCTATGGCACACAAGGCTGAGAAGATGGAGAATGCTTCAGCAAACAAAGCTTACTTCAAACCAAGAGGAGGAGGAGACAAGGCAGTACCTTGTGAGCATTGCAAGTACAAAGGCCACTCCAAAACCAATTGCTGGATCCTCCATCCCCATCTCAGGCCAGCCTCAACCAACAGGTACAGCCAGGCCAGAGCACAGAAGCAAGAGCTCAGGAGCACCCAGCACCCAGCTCTATGCGCCTGGGAAATGATGGAAGAGCTTTGATCTCTACAACTTGTTGAGATGAAGCAATAAAAGACCAAGAGAGATCAAAGGAAGTGCATTGGCGCCAGCAAAGATGATTTGAATCTACCTTGGGAATCAAGGCAATCCGTACAGTCTTGGGAACCAAGGAACTGATGTGCAACTAATGTGCCTTATGTGATCGAAGTTGAAGAAGTCCAAGGTGATTAAATAATGGCTGGATGTCGGCAAGGCTGAAGAGGCGTTGGAGTGGTGTGGACCACTTGGTCACATGCTTGTGCAGGCTGAAGAGGCGTTGGCGAGCTGTCCCTTTCAAGCTCCACTGCAGCTCTTCCTTCTCTTTGTTTATTCTTTTCCTTGTCTCCTTGTGTCCTGATTTGCTCTTTAAATATTGTTGTATGAGCTACTCTTTTGGCAAGCAATCAACGAGCTCTTTAGTTGCTTCTCTCTCTCTCATGAATTCTCTTATCTCTCTCTCTTGTTCTTGCTCGGTTTCCAGCAAATAAATCTCTTAAATCTCTTAATCTCATATGGTATCAGAGCACTCCAGCTCTTGAGACCTAAATCTCACCATTCTAAACTCATTCTTCCGCAAATCTAATCATTTTCACTCTGTTTCTCTTTTACTCTCACCAACAATTTTCTCTTTCTCACTGATTTGAATCCGAGATGGATATGGACAATGGGAAGGTGAAGGTGAAGGTTCAGTTGCTCTTAATGGAGTCAACTATCTACTGTGGTCAAGGCTAGTTAAGACAGCCTTAGGAGGAAGAGGTCTTTGGTCTCATGTAACTGAAGGCAAGTCCTCTAAACAAACCAGCCTAGGAGAGGATGGTAAAGAAGTGGTGGCTGATGATGGCAAATGGGATCAGGAGGATCTCATGGTGTTGACTATCATTCAAGGAAGCCTTGATACACCAATCTTGGAAGCTTACTCCCACTGTGAAACTTCCAAGGAACTATGGGATACTCTACAAAAGGTTTATGGTAACATTTCTAACCTTAGTAGAGTATTTGAAGTGAAGAAAGCCATTAACTCTCTCCAGCAAGAGGACTGGACTTTACCAAACATTTTGGGAAGTTTAGAGCCTTATGGGCAGAGCTAGAGATGTTAAGGCCAGCTACTGTTGATGCAAGTGTTCTAAACACAAGAAGAGCAAGACAAGGTCTTTGCCTTACTCCTCACACTGCATCCAAGCTACAATGATCTGATTAAGCACATACTGAGCTGAGAAGTTACCCACTCTTGAAGAAGTGTGCTTGATTCAAAGAGAGCAAGGGTCAGTGGATCTATTTGGAGGAAAAGCGAGCTTGTCCTTGGAAACCAAGCTGAAGGTGTTGCAAACAAGGGTCTTACAAGGCGAAGACAAGAAAGTGTGGGTTTGTGATCATTGCAAGAAGAAGGGTCATGGAAGAGACAAATGCTGGATCCTGCATCCCCATCTCAAGCCTCAGAAGTTCAGGACTCCTCACAATGATGCAAGAGCTCACTTCTCTGGTGAAATGGAGCCATCTAGTTCCACACACACTGAAGAGAAGGCCGCAGCAGCAAGCAGCTACAAAGCTATGAGTTCTGCGCATGGAGATTTCATCAAGAGGTCTGAGATTGATGCACTGATCAAAGCCCTCAAGGAGAACTCTGGTAACACCCTTGGTATCTCTCTAAATGCATGCATTGATGGTATATCTTTGAATACTTCAGAATGCTCAAAACTGTCTAAACCGCTTGTGATTGATTCTGGTGCTAGTCATCATATGATTAGTGACTTAGAACTGATTAGTAACATTGCTCCAGCCGTGGGTCATGTAATGGTAGCTAATGGTGCAAAGGTTCCTATTAAGGGAGTAGGAGATCTTAAACTATTTAACAAGGATTCTAAAGCCTTTTATATGCCTACATTCACCTCTAATTTGCTATCTGTTAAAAGAGCCACCAATGACTTGAATTGCAATGTTATTTTCACTCCTAATGAGGTTTATTTTCAGGATACTGAGACTAGTAGGTTGCTGGGCAAAGGTGTGACAAAGGGCTTAATTTATACTTGCTCAAGGACACTAAGCTTGCTACTGATTTATCTGTTGCTTTAAATTCTATTTCTGATTTCCCTAAGGATGTATTATGGCATGCTAGATTGGGACACCCCATTCTAGAGCTTTGAACATCATGTTGCCTAGTATCTTGTTTAAGTCTGATTGTGAAGCTTGTATCCTAGGAAAGCATTGCAAATCTGTTTTACAAGATCAAGTACTATTTATGAGAACTGCTTTGATTTGATTCATTCTGATGTGTGGACAGCCCTTGTGCCTCTAGAGAACAGCATAAGTATTTTGTGACTTTTATTGATGAAAAATCAAAGTATACCTGATCACATTGCTGCAATCTAAAGATAGGGTGTTAGAAGCTTTTATAAACTTTCAGAATCATGTAACTAACCATTACAATGCCAAGATCAAAATTTTAGATCAGATAATGGAGGAATATACAAGCCATTCTTTCAAACAACATCTGGCCAAACATGGAGTGATTCACCAAACCAGCTGCCCATACACACCTCAGCAAAATGGTGTAGCTGAGAGGAAGAATCGCCACCTTATGGAGGTTGCAAGAAGCATGATGTTCCACACCAATGTGCCAAAGAGGTTTTGGGGAGATGCTGTCATGACAGCTTGTTATCGATCAATAAAATCCCCACCAAAATCCTACAAGACCAGTCTCCACATGAGGTATTGAACAAACAAAAACCCTCCATTGATCACCTTAGGGTATTTGGTTGCTTGTGTTTTGTCTTGATTCCAGGACAACAAAGAAACAAGCTAGAACCAAGGAGTACTAGAGCAATGTTCATTGGTTATTCACCAAACCGAAGGGGTATAAGTGCTATTCACCAGAAACCAGGAGGGTTCTTATCTCTAGAGATGTGAAGTTTGCTGAGTATAAAGGCTATCATGATGAGAAGAGTTGGGAGGAAGTCAAGAACTTGTCTCAATCAGCTTCAGATAGTATGCAAACTTGAGGAGAATCATGGAAAGTATTGGTATAAGCATACCAGTAGAGAGGAGCGCACCTACACCACCCACAGGCCAAGACCATCACTCACCAGATGCTGATGATGGCGGCTCCAGCTTCTCCTCTTGTTCTGAGGGGAATCAAACTGAACAGCAGCAACACCAAGAGGGTCCAAGTTCAGTGTCTCATGATCAAGAGGAGCAGCAAGAAGGTTCAGCAGTGGAGCAGGATGATGATGAACAATCCATAAATGATGAGGAGCCAACAGAATCAGAATCTACCCAAGTTCAACTAAGGAGAAGTACTAGAATCCGGTATCCTCCTTCTTTGGATGAACACAAGGGTGTACTACAATGCAGAGGCAGTAGCTCATCCTATACAAGCAGTGTGCTCCTTGGCTCAGTATCCTCAAGAACATCAAGCTTTCATTGGAGAATTGGATCAGGAGTACATACCAAAGTCATATGATGAGGCTATGGCAATAAAAGAATGGAGAGAATCAGTAGGAGAAGAGATGGGTGCTATGGAGAAGAATGGAACCTGGTTTGAAGCTGAGCTTCCCAAAGGCAAGAAGGCAGTGACCAGCATGCTGATATTCACAATAAAGTACTTAGCCAATGGGAAACCTGAGAGGAAGAAAACCAGGCTGGTAGCAAGAGGCTACACTCAAGTGTATGGTGAAGACTATCTTGAAACTTTTGCACCAGTAGCAAAGCTACACACCATAAGGATCCTGCTCTCTCTGGCTGTGAATTTGGAATGGGATCTTTGGCAAATGGATGTCAAGAATGCATTCTTACAAGGTGAACTAGAAGATGAAGTATACATGCGCCCACCACCTGGTATGGAAAGCATGGTCAAGCCTGGTAATGTGCTGAGGCTGAGGAAAGCAATATATGGTCTGAAACAATCCCCAAGAGCCTGGTACCACAAACTAAGCTCAACACTGAATGGAAGAGGCTTTGTCAAATCAGAAGCTGATCACACCCTTTTTACCTTAACCAGCCAACAAGGGATCATTGTCATTCTCATCTATGTGGATGATATCATCATCACAGGCAGTGATAAAGAGGGAATCAACTCAACCAAAGCTTTCCTTAAGGCAACATTTGACATCAAGGACTTGGGAGAGCTCAAGTATTTCCTAGGGATTGAGATGTGTAGATCCAAGGAAGGACTGTTCCTGTCCCAAAGGAAATACACCCTTGATGTGTTAAAAGAAGCTGGTGACCTTGGTGGTAGAACAGCTAAAACACCACTTGAAGATGGGTATAAAGTGATGCGTGAGGGGGAGATTGAAGACAAGACATATGGAGATGTAAAGCACTATAGGAGGATGGTGGGAAAGCTGATATATCTCACTATCACAAGGACTGATATATGCTTTGCAGTCAACCAAGTTAGCCAACACATGCAAGCTCCCAAGATGCACCATTGGAGAATGGTTGAAAGGATTCTAAGGTACCTAAGAGCCAGGGCAGGGAATATGGATGGGATGCAATAGAAGCACGAGATAGTTGGGTATTGTGATGCTGATTGGGCAGGAGATAGAGTGGACAGAAGAAGATCAACCACAGGCTACTGCACCTTCATTGGAGGCAATCTGGTTACTTGGAAGAGCAAGAAGCAAAAGATAGTATCATGTTCAAGTGCGAAGCTGAATATAGAGCCATGAGGAAGCTGACCGCTGAGCTAATCTGGATCAGAAATCTACTTCATGACTTGGGCATAGAGACATCATCTCCTATCACCATGCACTGTGACAATCAAGCAGCAATACACATAGCATCCAACAGTGTCTTCCATGAGAGGACTAAACACATTGAGGTGGACTGCCACAAGGTCAGGCAGGCAGTGGAGCAAAGGATCATACTTCCATGTTATACAAGGAGTGAAGATCAATTGGCTGACATTTTCACCAAAGCTGCTAGCATCAAGGTTTGCGAGTTCATACACCCTAAGTTAGGACTCGTGGACCTCTCATCTCACTGATTCTTCCCTTCATGAAGTGTTCTACTTTTTCCTTAGCCGGGGTTTTGTCCCATGAGGTTTTACCTAGCTAAGTTTTTAATGAGGGAATGCTTCATGATTTCCAAGCTTGACTTGTTCCACATGGTCAAGCTTGAGGGGGAGTGTTGAGATGAAGCAATAAAAGACCAAGAGAGATCAAAGGAAGTGCATTGGCGCCAGCAAAGATGATTTGAATCTACCTTGGGAATCAAGGCAATCCGTACAGTCTTGGGAACCAAGGAACTGATGTGCAACTAATGTGCCTTATGTGATCGAAGTTGAAGAAGTCCAAGGTGATTAAATAATGGCTGGATGTCGGCAAGGCTGAAGAGGAACGTTGGAGTGGTGTGGACCACTTGGTCACATGCTTGTGCAGGCTGAAGAGAGACGTTGGCGAGCTGTCCCTTTCAAGCTCCACTCGCAGCTCTTCCTTCTCTTTGTTTATTCTTTTCCTTGTCTCCTTTTGTCCTGATTTTCTCTTTAAATATTGTTGTATGAGCTACTCTTTTGGCAAGCAATCAACGAGCTCTTTAGTTGCTTCTCTCTCTCTCATGAATTCTCTTATCTCTCTCTCTTGTTCTTGCTCGGTTTCCAGCAAATAAATCTCTTAAATCTCTTAATCTCATACAACTCACACTGGTGGCTCCACTTCCCACGCCTTGCCTCAGCCATCTCATGAGGATGCATTCATCAGGAAGTCAGACATTGAGGCCCTGATCAAGGCTCTCAATGCAAACTCGGTAACCGAGTATTAATGCTTTAAATTTATTCATAATGCATCTCACACTGCTAGGCCATTGATAATTGATTCAGGAGCTTCTCATCATATGATTAGGGATGCTAAACTGATTAATGATATTAAACCTGCTCTAGGAAGTGTTGTGATTGCAAATGGTGATAGAATTCCAATAGAAGGAGTAGGAAATCTGAATCTTTAATAAAGAATCTCAAGCTTTTACATGCGCCTTTGCTTCTAACCTATTATCTGTGAAAAGAGCAACTAATGATTTAAATTGCAATGTTATTTTTAGTCCTAATGATGTGTGCTTTCAGGATATTAAGACCAGTAAGATGCTGGGCAAAGGTGTGAGCAAGGGAGAGCTGTATTTCCTTGAAGATACCAAGCTTAGATCAGATTCCTCTTATGCTTTTAATTCTATACATTTTAGCTAATGATGTGCTATGGCATGCTAGATTAGTCCATCCTCATTCTCTTGCTTTAAAATTGATGTTACCTAATCTATCTCTGCAAAGTGAATCTTGTGAGGCTTGTATTCTTGGTAAACATCATAAGTACGTTTCCCTTCATCTATGACTATTTATGAGAATTGTTTTGATCTAGTTCACTCTAATGTTTGGACTGCACCTTGTGTTTCTAGAAAACCATAAATATTTTGTGACATTCATAGATGAGAAATCAAAATATACTTGGCTCACACTGATTCAAAGTAAAGATAGAGTTCTAGAAGCATTTATAAACTTCCAAAACTATGTGACTAATCAGTTCAATTCCAAGATCAAAATTTTAGGTCGATAATGGGGAGAATACACTGGCAATGCCTTCAAACAACACCTAGCAAAACATGGAATTATTCATCAGACAAGCTGTCCATACACACCACAACAGAATGGAGTGGCTGAGAGGAAAATCGCCATCTTATGGAGGTTGCAAGGAGCATGATGTTCCACACCAATGTCCCAAAGAGGTTTTGGGAGATGCTGTGGTCTCTGCATGCTACCTTATCAACAGAATCCCAACCAAAGTCCTCAAAGATGTTTCTCCATTTCAGGTATTAAACAAAACTAAACCACCCATTGATCATTTGCGTGTGTTTGGGTGTGTGTTATGTCTTGCTACCAGGTGAGCAGAGAAACAAGCTTGATCCCAAGAGTATCAAAGCTATGTTCATAGGGTATTCCCACACACAGAAAGGGTACAAGTGTTATGTACCAGACTCAAGAAGGGTGATGGTCTCAAAGGATGTGAAGTTTGTGGAATCAAAAGGGTATTGAAATGAAGACATGAGAAGAGAAGAGAAAGAAAGAGCAGGCATCCGGATGAATTGAGATATGATCAGCATGACTTGGAACACAAGTCAGTCCATCAAGACACCTACCAAGGAAGCAACTCGACCAGAGCTGAGTTTAGGAGGCAAGGAACTATTTTAAATAGTCAATGGAGTGTTCTGGAGTGCTTAGGACCGTTGGAGAGTTCAGGAAAGGTCAGAAGCAAGTTGGCATTTAAATATAGTAAAGATCACATGTTCTTTTAAGCAGGTTGCTGTTTGAGTCCTGTCCCTTTCAAGCCTTGGGCAGCCTCATTCTTTATTCTTATTCTTGTTGTCTTATCTCACTTTGCTGTGCCTATTTATATTGTAATTGTAAGCACATATCATCTAAGGAAATAAAAATCCTTCTCTTTACTCTTTGCAAACTCTCATCTCTCTCCTCTCTTGTTCCACGGATTCCTCATCACTTATACTCTGTTCTTACTCTGTTTTACTCTGTTCTTCATTTTCTTTCATGGTATCAGAGCTTTAAGCTCTTGAGAACCTCAATCACTTCCATAAACACTCTTTACTTACCTTTCTCCAGAATTCTTTTATCGATTGGATAATAAAACTCGTTCTTGAGTGTTCTTGAGTTTTCATTCTCTGTTCTTGGTTGTGCTTTCTCTTTTGTTGTTTCTATTTCATTTTCTTGAGAGGTTATCTTGATTCTAGACATAGTTCTCTCAATTCCAGAGCTTAACTCTCTCAAATCCAGCCTTGAAAAATTTAAATTCTTCTTGGCCTACTTGTAAGAGATGGAGCACCACAGGCAGTTCTCATCCCATGTACACTCAAGGGACCAGGAAACTACATCACTTGGTCTAGGATGACCAGAGCAGCCCTTGGAGGAAGTGGTCTTTGGGGCATGTTACTTCAAGTTCAGCTCAAAGCAGATCACCCAAGGAGAAGATGGCAAGGAGATTGTAGTGATAGATGAAGGCAAATGGGTTCAGGAAGATCTCATGATGCTGTCTATCTTGCATAGCTCTCTTGATGGTCCACTTATGGACACTTACTCACACTGTACAACTCAAAACAGTTGTGGGATACTCTACAAAGAGTGTATGGTAACACTTCAAACCTTACCAGAATCTATGAAGTGAAGAGAGCCATCAACACTTTGCAGCAAGAAGAAGGAGACTTCACCAAACACCTTGGGAAGTATAGTCAGCTATGGTCTGAGCTGGAGATGCTAAGGCCAAGCTCCAATGACCCTGAGACAATTGAAGCCAGGCGTGAGCAAGACAAGATCTTTGGACTGCTCTTCACACTCAGCCCAAGCTTCAATGATGTGGTCGACACATTTTAAGAGAAAAGGAGCTTCCAAGCTATGATGAAGTATGTGCTCAGCTACAAAAGGAGATAGGCTCAGATGGACTCTTTGGAGGTGGAAAGGGAGACTTATCTATGGCACATAAGGTTGAGAAGGTGGAGAGTGCTTCAGCTAACAAGGCTCACTTCAAGCCAAGAGGAGGAGGAGACAAGTCAGTGACTTGTGAGCATTGCAAGTACAAAGGCCACTCCAAAACCAACTGCTGGATTCTGCATCCTCATCTCAGGCCAGCCTCAGCAAATAAATACAGCCAGACCAGAGTCCATGAAGCAAGAGCTCAGAGCATCCAGCACCCAGCTATATGCATGGGAAATGATGGTAGAGCCTTGACCTCTACAACCCACACTGGTGGCTCCACCTCCCACTTGTCTCAACCATCTCAGGAGGATACATTCATCAGAAAGTCAGACCTTGAGGCCTTGATCAAGGCTCTCAATGCAAACTCGGTAACCAAAGTATTAATGCTTTAAATTCTATCCATAATGCATCTCACACTGCTAGGCCATTGATCATTGATTCAGGAGCTTCTCATTGTTGGAATTCATGAGTGTTTGTCTCATGTCAAGAGAGTATTCAGTTAACTTGTAACTGAATCCCCTTCAACCATACAACAGGAACTCACCCACACACTTGAAGAGACAACCAACTGGTGGTTGAATCTTCTTGAACAACCTATCTATAACCAAGATCCTAGAGAGTAAACTGGTTATAGAAAGCTGAAAGCTCTAGTTTGAATCTATCCTTCTGTAGTAACACAACACTTTGAGTTTGTGTACTTAGATGAAGAGGATTTAGAATCAGTAATCTAGAGCTTAAGAGAAGATAAAGAAGAGTTTAAGTGAGTTTACAAGTATTAAGCTTAAGAGAGGAGAGTTAAGGCAGCCTCTAAACCATGACTTCTAAGCACTCTACATTGTGACTATTTTTAGAGCACAATTAAGGGAGAGAGGCCACGAAATTAGACTGATAGAAACTTGTATTGATACTCGGATGACTTGTTACAAGAGTGGTGAAGCCTTTAAATAGGCAATCACTTACAATAAACAAAGATTAAATCAGGGAACACTAAACAACTAATATAATGGGAAATGGAAGACTCCAGGAGGATATGGACAAGGGGAGGCACGACCAGAAGCAGAAAGAGACAGGAGAGAGGTTGGCACAGCCTGCTTGAGTGAAAGGGACAGTCCAAATGCTTCTCCAAAGCAACCCATGTGACTTCTTCTTTTCAAATTCAAACAAGACTCTCTTATTTAAATTCAAACATTTTTCCTTTACTTCTCAGAGGTTCCCGTCCATAAGGTCCTCCACAACTCATTCCTTGCCTTGCAAGTCAGGTCAGGTCAGTGGTAGCTTGTGGAGCAAGTCTGTACAAAAACGTAACCAAATTGGCTTCTCTTTATGAACTTATATCCTTGGATCATCAACCAGCTTCTCCTTCTGGTCATTCCTTTATTTATTTCAATACTCCCCTCAAGCTTGACCATAGGAGATCCTTGGGCAAGCTTGGAACTGAGAGCACTTGCCTCATTAAAACCTAAGTGTGGAAAACCTCATGGGATAAAACCATCACTTAGGGAAAAAGAGTGCAACTACCCTCAGCCTAGGGATTGGCCAGTGAGTCTAAGGATTTTAAGATGATTTTGAAGGACTCCTTAGACTCTGGATCATGGCCTTACTTCAATGGAAAGCAAGCACCAATGCCTTCCTTGCTTCATACTCAACACTTCTTAGAACTCTCTATGTGGCTGGTTCTTTGTCTCCCCTTTCTTCGACCTCATGCCATCATCAAAGGGTTTGATCCACGACCAAGACTCTTCATTATTTGCTCCAAGTACCTGATTCAAACAATGCACACACACATGCATCAATTCTCAAGGGGCAAACCTATTCAAACAAGAATAAGTATAGTTTTAGGTACTTCCCTTGCATAAGTTTCTGAAGAATGGACATTGGCTTCTCATATTTAACACCCTCCTCAAGCTTGACCTGAGAATAAGAGTATGTGGTCAAGCTTGGAAGATGAAACCAATGATGATCACCATGCCTTGAGACAAACAGCCCTCTTAATTTGAAGCTTCATCAACCAGTCTGAAGCACATCTATGGGCTGATTCATAGCTTCCCACTGAAGGTAACTGTTCTAACTCCTTTTAGAAGCTGATCCATAGCTTCCCAACCATAAGGTAACTGTTCTAACTCCATGCCTTGGGCTGATTCATAGCTTTCCACTCAGCTTGACTCTCCACCTGATCTTGTCAAGTAGTCTCACGGTGGCCATCTGTTCTAACACCAAGTTGTTGCTGTCCTTGTTGAATTATTCTTGCAATGGAAGCCATGGAAGCTCATTTACAGCCCCCTCAAGCTTCCCGGTATGGAGGAGACAAGCGATATATTTAAGCCACGGTCTACTCCTGACTATTTCTCCATGGTGGGAATATGCATCTTGTGCGAGCTCGATCAACATGGGAATCTGTCAAACCAACAAAGACAAGCATCGAGTAGACAACAAGAGACCAGAACATTGGTTTTCACCAAGTCTAATCTTTAAAACACAATTTAAATAAGCACGGCAGCAATGGACGAATATCTGTAAGATCTATCTTAGCACTACGGATCCTAATCATCAAGACTAAGCATTCAGGCACAAGAAATTAAGTGACGAGTAAAAGTAACCAGAGAATAAGAGTAGAGTAGAGAATGATGTAACCAGAGTTTTAGTAGCCAGAGAATAGGAGAATCTTTGGAGAATAAGTAACACGAGAATCGAGAATGAGAGAATAGAGAATAGAGAATTTTCTCAAGAGTTCTAATGGACAGAGTTTTGCTCTTTTTCTTGAGTTTTCTTGGGCATAAACAGCCAGGAGCATACAATACTCATCAAGAGTTTGGTGCTTTAGTAGCTGAAACACAATGGACCATTGAACAATTAATTTGCTCAGCGATCTTAGACAAGTGCCACGGAATAACTCATGGACTGATTTTTTCAGGACTTGCAAAAGAGAACCATCAGAAGAACACATGACAAGTGCTTTACGTGGCTTAGAAAACAATGAAACCCATGGATCAAAGCAGTTTGTCCTTGGTCAAAGAGATGCTCCTTTAAGAGAGCTATTATCCAATGGATAAAGCAATTGTGAAGCATTTTTTTCTTTGAAATCTTTCTCTTCCTCAAGCTTGATTCAAATACTAACAAGTACTGACCAAGCTAACACTATATCGAGTGGGAGAAAAAGGATTTATTGAAAAGCAGAGAAAGAAAAGAGGTGAGTTTAATCCCAAGAAGAAGAACAAAAGCTCGATACCATGTTGGAATTCATGAGTGTTTGTCTCATGTCAAAGAGATATTCAGTTAACTTGGCGAATCCCTTCAACCATACAACAGGAACTCACCCACACACTTGAAGAGACAACCAAGCTGGTGGTTGAATCTTCTTGAACAGCCTATACTATAACCAAGATCCTAGAGAGTAAACTGGTTATAGAAGCTGAAACTCTAGTTTGAATCTATCCTTCTGTAGTAACACAACACTTTGAGTTTGTGTACTTAGATGAGAAAGTTAGAATCAGTAATCTAGAGCTTAAGAAGATAAAGAAGAGTTTAAGTGAGTTTTACAAGTATTAAGCTGTCTTAAGAGAGGAGAGTTAAGGCAGCCTCTAAACCATGACCTAAGCACTCTACATTGTGACTATTTTTAGAGCACAATTAAGGGAGAGCCACGAAATTAGACTGATAGAAACTTGTATTGATCTGGATGACTTGTTACAAGGTGGTGAAGCCTTTAAATAGGCAATCACTTACAATAAACAAAGATTAAATGGGGAACAAAACAACTAATATAATGGGGAAATGGAAGACTCCAGGAGGATATGGACAAGGGGAGGCGACCAGAAGCAGAAAGAGGCAGGGAGAGGTTGGCTGCTTGCTTGAGTGAAAGGGGAGGTCGGTACTTCTCCAAAGCAACCCATGTGACTTCTTCTTTTCAAATTCAAACAAGACTCTCTTATTTAAATTCAAACATTTTTCCTTTACTTCTCAGAGGTTCCCACGTCCATAAGGTCCTCCACAACTCATTCCTTGCCTTGCAAGTCAGGTTAGGTCAAGTGGTAGCTTGTGGAGCAAGAATCATTTACAAAAGTAAATTGGCTTCTCTTTATGAACTTATATCCTTGGATCATCAACCAGCTTCTCCTTCTGGTCATTCCTTTATTTATTTCAATACTCATCATATGATTAGGGATGCTAAACTGATTAGTGATATTAAACCTGCCTAGGAAGTGTTGTAATTGCAAATGGTGATAGAATTCCAATAGAAGGAGTAGGAATCTGAATCTGTTTGATAAAGAATCTCAAGCTTTTACATGCCAGCCTTTGCTTCTAATCTTTTATCTGTGAAAAAGCAACTAATGATTTAAATTGCAATGTTATTTTTAGTCCTAATGATGTGTGCTTTCAGGATATTAAGACCATGAATCTTTGGGCAAAGGTGTAAGCAGAGCTGTATTTCCTTGAAGATACCAAGCTTAGATCAGATTCTACTTATGCTTTTAATTGCTTACTTTAGATGTGTTATGGCATGCTAGATTAGGCCACCCCATTCTCATGCTTTAAAATTGATGTTCCCTGATCTATCTTTGCAAAATGAAACTTGTGAGGCTTGTATTCTTGGTAAACATCATAAATCAGTATTTCCTTCATCTATGACTATCTATGAGAATTGTTTTGATCTAGTTCACTCTGATGTTTGGACTTCACCTTGTGTTTCTAGAGAAAATCATAAATATTTTGTGACATTCATAGATGAAAATCAAAATATACTTGGCTTTGATTAAAAGCAAAGATAGGGTCCTAGAAGCTTTTATAAACTTCCAAAACTATGTCACTAACCATTTCAATTCAAGATAAAAATTTTTGAACTGATAATGGGGAGAATACACTAGCCATGCCTTCAAACAACACTTAGCAAAACATGGTATTATTCACCAGACCAGCTGCCCATACACACCACAACAAAATGGAGTGGGAGAAAAAATCAATCTTATGGAGGTTGCAAGGTGTGATTTAGAGATTTAGTGAGAGTTTAAGAGATTTAGACAGAGTTTATGGCTGGAAATATGAAGAACACAAAACGAGGAGAGAGAGTGAGAGGTTTCGTGCAAGAGAGATAGAAGAGGAGAGAATATGATTTCCTTAGTTGAAATGGTCCAAGATACATCACATAAATAGCCAAAGACAAGAGGCTTAAACAATAAAATAAGGTCTGGCCTTCAGGCACAAAGGGACAAGATATCTTGGCGGACCAAAAGGCGGGTCCTTGCACTCCCATGTGGTCTTCTTGGTTCAAACTTCTCCAACAGCTCTTTTTCCTTCTGCGACATAATAGCATTTAAATATGTCATGCTTTGTCTCGGACCAAGGCAAGGAGAAGCTTGCTTCTGAAGTTAGGTTTAGCTCATCAAACCCTAAGCTGTCACGGACCACCTTTTTTTCCTCTTATCCGATCCTTCTTCCTTGTCTCCTTTACACTAGGCTCATTTTATTCTTCATGTCAACACTCCCCTCAAGCTTGACCATGTGGAACAAGTCAAGCTTGGAAGCCATGAAGCAATCATTAAAACCTTAGCTAGGTAAAACCCAATGGGACAGCCAAATAGGAAAAAGAGTGATTACTCCATGGAGGAGATCAGTGACATGAGAGGTCTATGAGCCGATCTCGGATGGATGAGCTCACAAACCTTGCTTGCTGCCTTTGTGAAGATATCAGCTAGCTGGTCTTCACTCCTTGTGTAGCATGGCAATATCACCTTCTGTTCCCTTTGCTTGTGCTTGGGCAGTCCACTTCAATGTGTTTGGTTCTCTCATGGAAGACTGAGTTACTAGCAATGTGTATAGCAGCCTGGTTATCACAGTGCATGGTTATTGGTGTTGTAGTCTCAATTCCCAAGTCCTTAAGCAGCCCTTTGATCCAAATCAGCTCGCTTGTAAGCTTTCTCATGGCTCTATACTCTGCCTCAGCACTTGAACATGAAACCACCTTCTGCTTCTTGCTCTTCCATGTTACCAAATTACCTCCAATAAAGGTGCAATAGGGTTGTAGACCTCCTGTCTATCTATCTCCAGCCCAATCAGCATCACAATAGCCAACTATCTCAGTGCTCTTGCAACCCATCCACACTCCTTGGCCTGGTGCTTCTCTTAAGTACCTCAGAATTCTTTCAACCATGTTCCAATGGTGCATCTTAGGAGCTTGCATATGCTGGCTCACTTGGTTAACTGCAGCACACATCTGGTCTTGTGATAGTGAGATATATGAGTTTTCCCACCATCCTCCTATAGTGCTTCACATCTCCATAAGCCTTGTTTTCATACTCCCCTCAGCATCACTTTGTATCCCTCCTCTGAAGTTTTAGCAGCTCTACCACCAAGATCCCCAGCTTCTTTTAACAGATCAAGAGTGTATTTTCTTTGGGACAGGAACAACCCTTCCTTGGACCTACACATCTCAATCCTAGAAAGTACTTGAGCTCCCAAGTCCTTGATGTCAAATGTTGTCTTGAGGAATGCTTTGGTTGAGTTGATCCCTCTTTATCACTGCCTGTGATGATGATATCATCCACATAGATAAGAATAACAATGATTCCTTGCTGGCTGGTCAGAGTGAATAGGTATGATCAGCTTCAGATTTCTAAAACCTCTTCCATTAAGAGTTGTGCTTAGCTTGTGGTACCAGGCTCTTGGGGATTGCTTCAGACCATAGATTGCTTTCCTAAGCCTCAAAACATTGCCTGGTTTAACCATGCCTTCCATACCAGGTGGTGGGCATGTATACCTCATCTTCTAGCTCTCCTTGTAGAAATGCATTCTTGACATCCATTTGCCAAAGGTCCCATTCCAAATTTACAGCAAGAGATAGCACAATCCTTATGGTGTGAAGCTTTGCCACTGGTGCAAAGGTTTCAAGATAGTCCTCACCATATACTTGAGTGTAGCCTCTTGCTACCAGCCTGGTCTTCTTCCTTTCAGGTTTCCCATTGGCTAAGTACTTAATTGTGAACAACAGCATGCTAGTAACAGCCTTTTTGCCTTTGGAAGCTCAGTTTCAAACCAGGTTCCATTCTTCTCCAGCACCCATCTCATCTCCTACTGAATCTCTCCATTCCTTGATTGCCATAGCCTCTTCATATGACCTTGGTATGTACGCCTCATCAAGATTAGTGGTGAAAGCTTGATGATCCATAGGATATTGAGCAAGGGCATGTTGCTTGAGTGGGATGAGCAACTGCTTGGCTGTTGAAGTAAACCCTTGTGTTGATCCAATTAGAAGCCGATTCGTTTGATCCTAGTACTCCTCCTTAGTACTGGTTGTGGTTCTTCATGTTGAACCTCCTCTTCATTTGCCAAAGTCTGGTTCTCATTCACCACTGGTGCTTCTTGATCCTCTTGATCTTGTTGCTCATCTTGATCATGGATTGGCTCAGTATTGTTGTTGCCCCCCTCATGGTCAAGGTGAGGAACTTCCTGACCCTCAGACTCATCAGTGTTGGTCTCAGCTTCACTAGACTGAGTGGGAGCTTGCCTAGTCTCATCTGATCCAGTACCTTTCTTCTCCATAGGTATACTGATTCCAATGCTCTCCATTACCCGTCTAAGATTGCTTGCTCTATCTGAGGTTGATTGGGATAGATTCTCAAGATCACTCCAATCTTTGTTGTTGTAGTATCCTCTAGATTCCACAAACTTCACATCTCGAGACACAGAACTCTCCTAGTTTCTGGTTCATAACTTATATAACCCTTTTGGTTTGGAGAGTAGCCAATGAACATAGCTCTTGTACTCTTGGCCTCTAGCTTATTTCTTTGCTCTCCTGGTATCAAGACAAAGCAAAGACACCCAAATACATATGATCAATAGATGGTCTGGTTTTATTCAATACCTCAAATGGAGAGTGGTCTTGAAGGATTCTGGTTGGAATCCGGTTGATCAAGTAGCATGCTGTCATGACATCTCCCCAAAACCTTTTAGTACACTTGTATGGAACATCATGCTTCTGGCCACCTCCATCAGATGTCTATTTTTCCTCTCAGCCACTCCATTTTGTTGTGGTGTGTAAGGACAGCTAGTTTGCTGAATGATCCCATGCTGAGCTAGATATTGCTTGAATGCTTGACTAGTGTACTCTCCACCATTATCAGACCTGAGAATCTTCAACTTGGCATTGAAATGGTTGGAAACATGGTTATGGAAGTTCTTGAATGCCTCCAGCACCCGGTCTTTTGTTTGAATCAGAGTCACCCATGTGTATTTTGACTTCTCATCAATGAAGGTGACAAAGTACTTGTGATTCTCTCTGGAAATACAAGGTGCTGTCCACACATCAGAATGAACCAGGTCGAAACACTTCTCATAGCTAGTGCTAGACCTTGGAAAGACTGTCCTACAATGCTTCCCCAAGATACATGCCTCACATTCATCATTTTGAAACACCATGCAGGAAGCATCAAGTTCAAGGCTCTAGTATGGGATGTCCCAATCTAGAGTGCCATATGGTGCTCAACCCCATTAGAATCACTGATCAGGCAGTGAGCGAAGCGATGCACAGATATCTTAGTCTTCTCACAGGTGATACAGATCCGATGGCTGTGCCCTCTACCAATAACCTGCCCTGTCTTCAAGTCTTGAAACTCAACCTCATCAGGTCTAAAGACAACTTGACAATTCAGATCAATGGTTGCTCTTTTCCTGATAGCAAATTTGATGTGAAGAGGCATATACAAAGCGGTTGATTCTTTATCAAACAGTCTAAGGTTCCCTATCCTTCTATCCTAACCTTATCACCATTTGCTATAAGCACATTCCACGAGGCAGGTTTGATATTACTAACCAGGTTCCTATCACTAATCATGTGATGGCTAGCTCGAATCTATGATAATGGGTTTAGAGTCGGAGAATTTTCCAACCTCCACGGGTGAGATAAGGGCCTGGCAGCTCTTATAAAGGAATCAAAGTCTCTTCTGGTCACTGGGCCATCAGAATTGGTCGCCCTGCCATCCTCCATGTTCCTCCTTCATTAGAATCACCACATAATCAGAATACATGGTTCTTCCTTCAATTACTTGATGCTCAAACTCCTTGAGCTTAAGTGTACTCGGCTGGCTTCGGTGGGAACTTGGAAGCTTCCTTTCTTGGATGATATGACTTATCAGACTATTGTAGGGTGAATCAGGTTTAGGAGAAAATTTTGTCTTGCTCATAGCACTTGAAGACTCTCCCATAGATTTCCATAAACATTTTGAAGCTTCTCCCATAGATTCTTAGCGGTTTTGAGATGATAATGATCCTCCAAGATCTGTTCAGACAGAGATCTGTGTATAATTCCAAGTGCTTGATGTTCCTCTTGAACCCACTTGTCTTCATGCTGGCAGTAGCCTGTATCCTCTGAGAGCCATCCTCTTTGAAGTTTCAGCCTCCATGATGTGGCTGTCCCAAAGTCCATGACTTCCCAAGATAACTCTGGCCACTCTTGACCATAAAGATAGTTAGGACCCTCTAGGGTCACTGGAATGAGTTCTCCTTCTTCATCTTCTTGGTGAAATGAGCAGCTGAAGAAGAACAGGATGAACTTTGCCAAAAATAGAAATGAAACTCAGAGAATTTCTTGGAGTAAGTGAAGAGAGTAGAAGGATTTAGGTCTCAGGGCATATGGCTCTGATACCATGTGAGATTTAGAGATTTAGTGAGAGTTTAAGAGAGATTTGCATGAGTTTATGGCTGGAAATATGAAGAACACCAAGAACGTAGAGAGAGTGAGAGGTTTCGCGTAGAGAGATGAAGGAGAGAATATGATTTTTAGTTGAAATGGTCCAAGATACATCACATAAATACCAAAGACAAGAGGGCTTAAACAATAAAATAAGGTCTGGCCTCTCGAGCACAAAGGACAAGATATCTGCCGCACTCAAAAGAAAGTTACAGTGTCCTCTGACTCCCACATGTGGTCTCTTGGTTCAAACTTCTCCAACAGCTCTTTTTCCTTCCGGCCCACATGAATAGCATTTAAATATGTCATGCTCGTGTCTCTCGACCAAGGCAAGGAGAGGCTTACCAAGTTAGGTTTAGCTCATCCAAACCCTAAACCTGTACGGACCACCTCTTGCTTTCTTTTTATCCGATCAACCTTCCTTGTCTCCTTTACACTAATGCTCATTTTATTCTTCATGTCAACACAAGGAGCATGATGTTCCACACAATGTCCCAAAGAGGTTTTGGGGAGATGCTGTGGTTTCTGCATGCTATCTTATCAAGGATTCCTACCAAAGTCCTCAAAGATGTCTCTCCATTTCAGGTATTAAACAAGACTCAGCCTCATAGATCATTTGTGTGTGTTTGGGTGTGTGTGCTATGTATTGGTACCAGGTGAACAAAGGAACAAGCTTGATCCCAAGAGTATCAAAGCTATGTTCATAGGATACTCTCACACACAGAAAGGGTACAAGTGTTATGTACCAGATTCAGAAGAGTGATGGTCTCAAGGGATGTGAAGTTTGTAGAATCAAAGGGGTACTACAGTGAGAAGCTGGGAAAGTCTTAGAGATCTCTCACGGGAACCATCGGATGGGCAAACAACCGAGAACCATTCTGGAGGTTTAGGCATTACTCATGGGGCAGTGAGGCGCCTAGAACCACTACATCACCACCAGTTGCTGTCAACAATGAAGAAGCAGCACCAGTGTTGAACCAGTCCATCCTGATCTGAGGGGGCAATGAGCATGAACCAACACCAGAAACACCGGAAGATGGTTCACTGAGTTCATGATCAAGATGGAGCAGAATCTGATCAGTCTAGTGATGATCAGTATGATGGTGATCAAGGACAGGAAGAGGCAGTAATAGAAGCAGATTCAGCCATTAAGAAGAAGTACCAGAGTGAGAAAAGATCCATCTAATGGGTTAACACAGAGTATACTTCAACAGCAATCAGATGCTCATCCTATCCGGGCAGCCTGCTCCTTTGCTAGTTATCCTCAAGATCATGTAGCCTTCATCACCAATCTGGATCAAGATTATGTTCCAAAGACTTATGAAGAAGCAATGGAGCATGATGAGTGGAAGAGATTTGGAGATGAAGTTGGAGCCATGATCAAGAATGATACTTGGTATGAGTGAGCTTCTAAAGGAAAGAAAGTCACTAGCCGCCTACTTTTCACCATCAAGTACAAGGCAAATGGACAACCAGAGAGGAAGAAGACAAGACTAGTGGCAAGGGATACACTCAAGTCTATGGAGAGACTACCTAGACACATTTGCACCAGTGGCTAAACTCACACCATAAGGATCCTACTTTCAGTTGCTGTGAACTTGGAATGGGATTTATGGCAGATGGATGTCAAAAATGCCTTTCTTCAAGGAGAGCTAGAAGATGAGGTCTACATGAGACCACCACCTGGTATGGATGACATGGTCAAGCCTGGAAATGTCCTAAGATTGAAGAAAGCTATCTATGGATTAAAGCAATCACCAAGAGCCTGTATCACAAGTTAAGTACAACCCTTAATGGAAAAGGGTTTGTTAAATCAGAACCTGATCACACACTCTTCACTCTCACCAGCAAGCAGGGATTGTGGCAGTTCTAATTTATGTAGATGATATCATCATCACAGGAAATGACAAGGAAGGTATCATCTCAACTAAAGCTTTTCTTAAATCGCTTTTGATATTAAAGATTTGGGTGAGTTAAAGTACTTTCTAGGGAGAAATATGCAGCTCAAAGAGGGGCTCTTCCTATGTTAAAGAAAGTACACACTTGATATCTTAAGTGAGGCAGGAAAGCTTAAAGAAAGAACAGCCAAGACACCACTAGAAGAAGACAAGGTCTTGCGTGGGGAGTTTGAAGATGAACCATTTGGAGACTTCAAACTCTATAGGAAAATGGTTGGGAAGCTGATCTATCTTACCATCACAAGACCAGATATTTGCTTTGCAGTGAACCAAGTCAGTCAGCATATGCAAGCCCCAAAGTTCATCATTGGAATATGGTGGAAAGGATTCTAAGATATCTAAGGAAGCTCCAGGTCAGGTGTATGGATGGGTTGCAACAAGAGCACAGAGATTGTAGGATCTTGTGATGCAGATTGGGCAGGTGATAGAGTGGACAGGAGGTCTACAACAGGCTATGCACCTTCATAGGAGGCAATCTAGTCACTTGGAAAAGCAAGAAGCAGAAGGTTGTATCATGTTCAAGTCTTGGCAGAATATAGAGCCATGAGAAAGCTGACTAGTGAGCTTATATGGATCAGAAACTTGCTAAAGGACTTGGGCATTGAGACAACAACACCAATCACAATGCACTGTGATAACCAGGCAGCCATTCACATAGCCTCCAACTCAGTCTTCCATGAGAGAACAAAACACATTGAAGTGGATTGTCACAAGGTGAGACAAGCGGTGGAGCAGAAGATCATTCTACCTTGCTACACTAGGAGTGAAGATCAGCTAGCAGATATCTTCACCAAAGGAGCAAGTACTAAGGTCTGTGAGTCCATCCATCCAAGATTGGGACTCATAGACTTGTCCAGATCATGATCCTCTTAAGCCAGAAGCATCTACTCTTTTCCTCTTGTGTGTTTTGTCCCATTGGGTTTTTCACACAAAAGGTTTTAATGAGGATGTCTTCATGGGTTCCAAGCTTAACCATGCCTTATGGTAAAGCTTGAGGGGAGTATTGAAATGAAGACATGAGAAGAGAAGAGAAAGAAAGAGCAGGCATCGGATGAATTGAGATATGATCAGCACGGACTTGGAACACAAGTCAGTCCCACATAGACTTGCCTACCAAGGAAGCAACTCGACCAGAGCTGAGTTTAGGAGGCAAGGAAATATTTTAAATAGTCAATGGAGTGTTCTGGAGTGCTTAGGACCGTTGGAGAGTTCAGGAAAGGTCAAGCAAGTTGGCATTTAAATATAGTAAAGATCACATGTTCTTTTAAGGTGGTCGTTGAGTCCTCATTCCTTCAAGCCTTGGGCAGCCTCATTCTTTATTCTTATTCTTGTTGTCTTATCTCACTTTTCTGTGCCTATTTATATTGTAATTGTAAGCACATATCATCTAAGGAAATAAAAATCCTTCTCTTTACTCTTTGCAAACTCTCTCATCTCTCTCCCTCTCTTGTTCCACGGTTCCTCATCACTTATACTCTGTTCTTACTCTGTTTTACTCTGTTCTTCATTTTCTTTCAAAGGCTACTATGATGAAGAGTTGGCAAAACTAGAGATCTCTCACATGGACCATCGATAGGGCAAACAACGAGAACCATTTTGGAAACTTGGGCATGCCAGCCTGAGAGGCGATTGTAGCCACCAGCTTCTCCACCACCACCAGCTCTGGAAACAATGAAGAGGCAGAACCAACCACTGAGATAGTCCATCCTGATCCCGAGGGAGGCAATGAGCATGAATCAACATCAAACACCAGAAGATGATTCAGCATCAGTTCATGATCAAGATGAAGCGAATATGATCAATCTGGTGGTGATCAAGATGATTGTGAGCAAGGACAGGAAAGAGCAGAAATAGAGGCAGACTCAGCCATTAAGAAGAAGTACCAGAGTGAGAAAAGACCCATCTAATTGGGTTAATACCAGAGTCTATTTCAACAGCAATGCTGTCATCCTATTCAAGCAGCCTGCTCCTTTGCTAGTTATCCTCAAAGCATGTAGCCTTCATCACCATCTGGATCAAGGTATGTTCCAAAGACTTATGAAGAAGCTATGGATCATGATGAGTGGAGAGAGTCTGTTGGAGATGAAGTAGGAGCCATGATCAAGAATGATACTTGGTATGAGGCTGAGCTTCCTAAAGGAAAGCAGTCACCAGCCGCCTACTCTTCACCATCAAGTACAAGGCAAATGGCCAGGAAAGAAGAAAGACAAGGCTAGTTCAAGAGGATATACCCAAGTATATGGAGAGACTATCTGGATACTTTTGCACCAGTAGCTAAGCTCCACACCATAAGGATTGTGCTCTCCTTGGCAGTAAACTTGGAATGGGATCTATGGCAGATGGATGTCAAGAATGCTTTCCTACAAGGAGAGCTAGAGGATGAAGTGTATATGAGGCCACCACACGGTATGGAAGACATGGTCAAGCCAGGAAATGTTCTAAGGTTGAAGAGGCTATCTATGGTCTAAAACAATCACCAAGAGCCTGGTATCACAAGCTGAGTACAACCCTCAATGGAAGAGGGTTTGTAAAATCAGAAGCTGACCACACTCTCTTCACCCTCACAAGCTAGCAAGGAATTGTGGTGATTCTGATCTATGTAGATGATATTATCATCACAGGAAGCAACAAGGAAGGTATCACCTCTCCTAAAGCTTTTCTTAAGTCTAGCTTTGATATTAAAGATTTGGGAGGCTAAAGTACTTTCAGGGATTGAGATATGCCGCTCTAAAGAGGGGCTGTTCTATCTCAAAGAAAGTACACACTGATCTTTAAATGAGGCAGAAAGCTTGGAGAAAGAGTAGCTAAGACACCACTTGAAGAGGTTACAAAGTCTTGCGTGAGGGAGTTTGAGGATACTCCATTTGGTGACTTCAAGCTTTATAGGAGGATGGTTGGGAAGCTGATCTATCTCACCATTACAAGACCAGACATCTGCTTTCTGTGAATCAAGTTAGTCAGCATATGCAAGCACCAAAGGTTCACCATTGGAATATGGTGGAAAGGATCATGAGATATCTAAGGAAGCCTGGTCAAGGTGTATGGATGGGTTGCAACAAGAGCACAGAGATTGTGGGTTATTGTGATGCAGATTGGGCTGGAGATAGAGTGGACAGGAGGTCTACTACAGGCTATTGCACCTTCATAGGAGGCAATCGGTTACACGGAAGAGCAAGAAGCGAAGGTGGTATCATGTTCAAGTGCTGAGGCGAGAATATAGAGCCATGAGGAAGCTGACCAGTGAGCTCATTTGGATCAGAAACTTGCTAAGAGACTTGGGCATAGAGACAACAACACCAATCACAATGCACTGTGATAACCAGGCAGCCATTCATAGCTTCAAATTCAGTCTTCCATGAGAGAACAAAACACATTGAAGTGGATTGTGGAAGGTGAGACAAGCTGTGGGCAGAAGATCATCTTACCTTGCTACACCAGAAGTGAAGACCAGTTAGCTGATATCTTCACCAAAGGAGCAAGCACTAAAGTCTGTGAGTTCATCCATCCAAGATTGGGACTCATAGACTTGCCTAGATCATGATCCTCTCAACCATGAGACATCTCTTTTTCCTTTGTGTGTTTTGTCCCATTGGGTTTTCACACAAAGGTTTTAATGAGGATGTGCTCATGGTTTCCAAGCTCAACCATGCTGTATGGTTAAGCTTGAGGGGAGTATTGACAAAGAAGGAATTGATAAGAGGAAGAGAAGGCTGGGATACACGAAGATGAGTAGATCCGAGCTTCCTTGATTTCTAAGTAATTCCGTTACAACACTTGCCACACAAGGCACCATGAAGAGACCTAGTGTGCCTTAGAGGCAAGGAGGCAAGTTCAAAGTGTGGTCGACAACAAGAAAGGAGGAAGCAGACCGTTGAGTTGATTTGGACACAAGGGATGATTAAAATAAGGTGTCACATGTTCCATTTAGCTCCCAACCGCTACTGAACTGTCACTCTCTCCCTGATCCAAACACTATTCTTATTCATTTCCTTTTATTATATTTGTACTTAGCAAAGATTAGTTTATTCATTTCCTAACAAGGCTGCCCATATATATACTTGTAATATGTTTCACTTTAAGATTAAGGAAATCATATCCTTCTTTTCTTATTACTTTGCAAACTCTCTCTCTCTATCTCACTAACTCATCTCTCTCTCCTGCTCTTTCATTGTTCTTCACTGCTCTTCATTTACTTTCATTATAAACTTCCAAAACTATGTCACTAACCATTTCAATTCCAAGATAAACATTTTAGTGTCTGATAATGGGGAGAATACACTAGCCATGCCTTCAAACAACACTTAGCAAAACATGGTATTATTCACTGCATCAGCTGCCCATACACACCACAACAAAATGGAGTGGCTGAGAGGAAAATCGCCATCTTATGGAGGTTGCAAGGAGCATGATGTTCCACACCAATGTCCCAAAGAGGTTTTGGGAGATGCGTGGTTTCGTGATGCTATCTTATCACCGTGATTCCTACCAAAGTCCTCAAAGATGTCTCTCCATTTCAGGTATTAAACAAGACTCAGCCTCCCATAGATCATTTGCAGTTTTGGGTGTGTGTGCTATGTATTGGTACCAGGTGAACAAAGGAACAAGCTTGATTCCAAGAGTATCAAAGCTATGTTCATAGGATACTCTCACACGTAAAGGGTACAAGTGTTATGTACCAGATTCAAGAAGAGTGATGGTCTCAAGGGATGTGAAGTTTGTAGAATCAAAGGGTACTACAGGAGAAGAGCTGGGAAAGTCTTAGAGATCTCACAGAACCATCGACAGGCAAACAACCCGAGAACCATTCTGAGAGTTTAGGCATTACTCAGCCTAGGGCGGAGGCTTAACCACTACATCACCACCAGTTGCTGTCAACAATGAAGAAGCAGCACCAAGTGTTGAACCAGTCCATCCTGATCCTGAGGGGGGTAATGAGCATGAACCAACACCAGAAACACCGTAAGATGGTTCAGCCTTCAGTTCATGATCAAGATGGAGCGTAATCTGATCAGTCTAGTGATGATCAAGATGATGTGATCAAGGACAGAAGAGGCAGTAATAGAGGAGCAGATTCAGCCATTAAGAAGAAGTACCAGAGTGAGAAAAGATCCATCTAATTGGGTTAACACCAGAGTATACTCAACAAAGAATGCAAGAGCTCATCCTATCCAGCCTCCTTTCTAGCTATATCCTCAAGATCATGTAGCCTTCATCACCAATCTGGATCAAGATTATGTTCCAAAGACTTATGAAGAAGCAATGGAGCATGATGAGTGGAGAGATTCTGCTGGAGATGAAGTTGGAGCCATGATCAAGAATGATACTTGGTATGAGACTCTAAAGCCCTAAAGAAAGCCACTACCGCCTACTTTTCACCATCAAGTACAAGGCAAATGGACAACCAGAGAGGAAGAAGACAAGACTAGTGGCAAGGGGATACACTCAAGTCTATGGAGAAGACTACCTGCACACATTTGCACCAGAGCTAAACTCCACGCCATAAGGATCCTACTTTTAGTTGCTGTGAACTGGAATGGGATTGGCGTGATGGATGTCAAAAATGCCTTTCTTCAAGGAGAGCTAGAAGATGAGGTCTACATGAGACCACCACCTGGTATGGATGACATGGTCAAGCCTGGAAATGTCCTAAGATTGAAGAAAGCTATCTATGGATTAAAGCAATCACCAAGAGCCTGGTATCACAAGTTAAGTACAACCCTTAATGGAAAAGGGTTTGTTAAATCGTAACCTGATCACACACTCTTCACTCTCACCAGCAAAGGGATTGTGGCAGTTCTAATTTATGTAGATGATATCATCATCACAGAAATGACAAGGAAGGTATCATCTCAACTAAAGCTTTTCTTAAATCTGCTTTTGATATTAAAGATTTGGTGAGTTAAAGTACTTTCTAGGGATAGAAATATGCCGCCTTAAAGAGGGGCTCTTCCTATCTCAAAGAAAGTACACACTTGATATCGAGGCAGGAAAGCTTAAAGAAAGAACAGCCAAGACACCACAAGAAGAAGGGTACAAGGTCTCGTGAGGGGAGTTTGAAGATGAACCATTTGGAGACTTCAAACCTATAGGAAAATGGTTGGGAAGCTGATCTATCTTACCATCACAAGACCAGATATTTGCTTTTAGTGAACCAAGTCAGCATATGCAAGCCCCTAAAGTTCATCATTGGAATATGGTGGAAAGGATTCTAAGATATCTAAGGGAAGCTCCTGGTCAAGGTGTATGGATGGGTCAACATAATGAGATTGTAGGATACCGTGATGCAGATTGGGCAGGTGATAGAGGGACAGGAGGTCTACAATATTGAAATAAATATAGGAATGACCAGAAGAAGAAGCTGGCTGATGATCCAAGGATAAGTTCATCAAGAGAAGCCGCTGGTTCTCGCTTTGCACTGACTTGCTCCACAAGCTACCACTGACCTAACCTGACTCAAGCAAAGAATGAGTTGTGGAGGACTTATAGACTTGGGGAACATTCTGAGAAGTCGTAAACATGTTTGAATTTAAATAAGAGAGGCTGGTTTGAATTTAAAAAGAAGAAGTCACATGGGTTGCAGAGAAGCAGCCTAGACTGCCACTTTCACTCAACCAGGCTGTCCAAACCTCTCTCCGCTTTTTCTACCTCTGGTCGGGCTATCCTTGTCCATATCCTCCTGGCCTCTTCCATTTCCCCATTATATTAGTTGTTTAGTCATTCCCTTGTTTAATCATTGTTTATTGTAAGTGATTGCCTATATAAAGGCTTCCACCTCTTGTAACAATCATCTAGTATCAATACAAGTTCTTTCAGTCTAATTTCGTGGTCTCTCCCTGCTTTGTGTCTAAACAATATTCACAATGTAAGGAGTTAGAGTTATGGCTTTGAGGCTGCCTTAACTCTTTCCCTTAAGGCAGCCTAATACTTGTAAAACTCACTCTAAACTCTTCTTTATCTTCTCTAAGCTCTAGCTTACGATTCTAAATCCTCTTCATCTTAAGTACACAAACTCAAAGTGTTGTGTTACTACAGAAGGATAGATTCAAACCAGATTCTCAGCTTTCTATAACCAGTTTACTCTCTAGGATCTTGGTTGTAGTATAGGCTGTGTGAGAGGATTCAACCACCAGTTGGTTGTCTCTTTCCTTTAATGGTGAGTTCCTCAGGCGGTTGAAGGGGACAGCAAGTTAACTGAATACCTCTTGACATGAGACAAACACTCATGAATTCCAACATGGTATCGAGCCTTTCTCTTTGGGATTAAACTCACCTCTTTTATTTCTCGCTTTTGAATAAATCCTCTCTCCCACTCGATATGTTGTTAGCTTGGTCAGACTTGTTAGTATCTTGAATCAAGCTTCGAGGAAGAGAAAGATTTCAAAAAAAAAAGCTTCACAATTATGCTTTATCCATTGGATAATAGCTTGTTCTTTATGGAGCATCTCTTTGACCAGCTGGACTGACTGCTTTGATCCATTGGTTAATTTGTTGTGTGAGCCATGAAAACACTTGTTTATGTGTTATTTTGATGGTTCTTCATAGCCCCGGAAAACATCAGTTCATGAGTTATTCCAAATTTGTCTAAGATCGTGAGCAAATTAATTGTTCAATGGTCCATTGTTTTCAATTACAAAGCACCAAACTCTGATGAGTATTGATGCTCCTCGGCTGTTTATGCTTCCCAAAACTCAAGAAAACAGAGCAAAACTCTGTCCATTAGAACTTTGCAATTCTCCAATTCTCCTCTATTCTTCTCATTCTCGATTCTCAGTTGTTGATCGTGTTCCGCACAAGATGCTATATTCCAACGAGAAATAGCATGGAGTGTGACTGTGTGGCTTAAAGCTCATATCAGCTTGTCTCCTCCCTATACTCGAGTCAGTCTTGAGGGGCTGTAAATGAGCTTTCATGGCCTGTCTAGAAGCCATTGCAAGAAGAATTCAACAAGGACAGCAACAACTTGGTGTTGAACAGATGGCCACCGAGACTACTTGACAAGATCGTGGAGAGTCCTGAGTGGAAAGCTATGAATCAGCCCAAGGCATGGAGTTAGAACAGTTACCTTCTGGTTGGGAAGCTATGGATCAGCTTCTAAAAGGAGTTAGAACACTTACCGGGGGAAGCTATGAATCAGCCCATAGCATGTGTGGTCATAATTGATGAAGCTTCAAGTTAAGAGGGATGTTGTCTCAAGGCATGGTGATCATCATTGGCTCTCATCTTCCAGGTACCTATTGAGCTCATGAACAAGGCAGGCTTTGACTCAACCCATGATGAAGGCAAGAAGCCAAAAGAAAGGGGAGACAAGCTCGACCACAAGAAGAAGCTCAAAGGTGTGATGAGTGTGAAGCAAGGAAGGCATTGGTGCCTTCTTACCATTGAAGTAAGGTGAATCCAGAGTCTAAGGAGTCCTTCAAAATCATCTTAAACTCCTTAGACTCACTGGCCAATCCCTAGGCTGAGGGTAGTTGTAACTCTTTTCCCTAAGTGATGGTTTTATCCCATGAGGTTTTCCACACTTAGGTTTTTAATGAGGCAAGTGCTCTCAGTTCCAAGCTTGTCCAAGGATCTTCTATGGTCAAGCTTGAGGGGAGTATTGAAATAAATATAGGAATGACCAGAAGAAGAAGCTGGTTGATGATCCAAGGATAAGTTCATCAAGAGGCCATTCTGCTTTGTACAGACTTGCTCCACAAGCTACCACTTGACCTAACCTGACTCTGCAAGGCAAAGATGAGAGGTGGAGGACTTATAGACGCTGGGGAACATCTGAGAAGTCAAGTAAACATGTTTGAATTTAAATAAGAGAGGCTGGTTTGAATTTAAAAAGAAGAAGTCACATGGGTTGCTTAGAAGCAATAGACTGCTCACTTTCACTCAACCAGCTGTCCAAACCTCTCTCCTGCCTCTTTCTACCTCTGGTCGTGCCTATCCTTGTCCATATCCTCCTGGCCTCTTCCATTTCCCCATTATATTAGTTGTTTAGTCATTCCCTTGTTTAATCATTGTTTATTGTAAGTGATTGCCTATATAAAGGCTTCACCTCCTCTTGTAACAATCATCTAGTATCAATACAAGTTCTTTCAGTCTAATTTTGGCTCTCTCCCTTGCTTGTGTCTAAACAATATTCACAATGTAAGGAGTTAGAGTTATGGTTTAGAGGCTGCCTTAACTCTCTTCCTTGGCAGCCTAATACTTGTAAAACTCCTCTAAACTCTTCTTTATCTTCTTAAGCTCTAGCTACTGATTCTAAATCCTCTTCATCTTAAGTACACAAACTCAAAGTGTTGTGTTACTACAGGATAGATTCAAACTAGAGATTCTCAGCTTCTATAACCAGTTTACTCTCTAGGATCTTGGTTGTAGTATAGGCTGTGTGAGAGGATTCAACCACCCGCTTGTCTCTTCCTTTTAATGGTGAGTTCCCTTGTATGGTCAAGGGGATTCTGCCATGCAAGTTAACTGAATAATCTCTTGACATGAGACAAACACTCATGAATTCCAACATACAACAGGCTATTGCACCTTCATAGGAGGCACCAGTCACTGGAAAAGCAAGAAGCGTAGGTTGTATCATGTTCAAGTGCCGAGGCGTAATATAGAGCCATGAGAAAGCCGAATAGGAGCTTTATATGGATCAGAAATCATGGAGGACTTGGGCATTGAGAAAACAACACCAATCACAATGCACTGTGATAACCAGGCAGCCATTCACATAGCCTCCAACTCAGTCTTCCATGAGAGAACAAAAACATTGAAGTGGATTGTCACAAGGTGAGACAAGCAAGGAGCAGAAGATCATTCTACCTTGTTACACTAGAGTGAAGATCAGCTAGCAGATCTTCTTCACCAAAGGAGCAAGTACTAAGGTCTGAGTCCATCCATCCAAGATTGGGACTCATAGACTTGTCCAGATCATGATCCTCTTAAGCCATGAAGCATCTACTTTTTTCCTCTTGTGTTTTGTCCCATTGGGTTTTTCACACAAAAGGTTTTAATGAGGATGTCTTGATATTCCAAGCTTAACCATGCCTTATGGTAAAGCTTGAGAGGGAGTATTGAAATGAAGACATGAGAAGAAGAGAAAGAAAGAGCAGGCATCCGGATGAATTGAGATATGATCAGCAGCATTCTGGAACACAAGTCAGTCTAGCATAGACTTGCCTACCTAAGGAAGCAACTGACCAGAGCTGAGTTTAGGAGGCAAGGAACTATTTTAAATAGTCAATGGAGTGTTCTGAGTGCTTAGGACCGCTGGAGAGTTCAGGAAAGGTCAGAAGCAAGTTGGCATTTAAATATAGTAAAGATCACATGTTCTTTTAAAGTGTTGCTGAGTCCCGTCCCTTTCAAGCCTTGGGCAGCCTCATTCTTTATTCTTATTCTTGTTGTCTTATCTCACTTTGCTGTGCCTATTTATATTGTAATTGTAAGCACATATCATCTAAGGAAATAAAAATCCTTCTCTTTATTTTTGCAAATCTCATTCTCTCACTCTCTTTTACTGCTTCTTCATTTTCTTTCAGGTGATCACGGTCATCAGGATGATCTTGCTGCAGCAATGCAACTGATGCAACAGCAGATGCTTCGATGCAGCAGACCATTCAAGCTCAACGGATGCTGCTCAACAGGTGCTCTCCAAGAGCAGAAAGGCAGCGCAGACTATTCCGACAAGCAGAAACCTTCCGCGTAACATCCCTACTATGCTCTGCCATTGTTTCTCCACTGCACACCAGGCACTTCAAATCAAGCCTGCTTTGATTGATCTGGTTCAGAGAAAGTGTTCTCTCGGTCTCTCCGCAGAAATTCCAATGGAGCATATTGAGAATTTTGAAAACTGCAGTTTCACTCGCGTAATGGTGTGCCACCAGACTACATCAAGTGCATGCTATTCCCATTCTCTCTTGATGGAAAAGCTGCACTGGTTGAACTCCCTCCTACCGGTTCTCTCACTTCATGGGAACAGGTCCGATCAGCTCTCAACCATTTCTATTCTAAGGCGAGAACAGCTGCATTGAGGAACAAGATCACCTCATTCGACAGCTCCATGATGAACCTTTTTGCGACGCATGGGAGCGCTTCAATGACTACCGCAGAGAATGCCCTCACCATGGATTTAATGATGATTACCTCCTCGGCATTTTCTATGATGGAGTGGACTGGAAATACCAAGGTGCTCTAAACTCTTCGAGCAATGGAGACTTCATGACTCAGACCACCGATGGAGCGCTTAAACTGATTGAGAACATGGCTGCTAGTTCAGCCAACAAAGACCGGAGAGCGACGCTCCAAGAAAGGAAACATCATTGACACCGAAGATAGATGAACTGACAGCCAAGATTGATCAACTGAAAACAACCAAGGACACATCTTCAGCATGGAGCAAGCTACGGCTGGACAGTTTCAGAACCAGAACCAGCAACAATCGCAGAGCAACCAACAAGTTGTTTCAGCCGCCGGAACAGGAACCAGATGAGCTGAAGAGTCTGGGTATGATGATGCAACAGTTGCTCGAGCCAGCAGATTCAGGTCAAGGCATGAAGGTTACCACACGCACATCAACACCGGATGGACAGCATGTTCACCGACCTGAATACAAAATATGATACTGTGAGTAACCACATAAAGAAGATTGATGTTCAACTTGCTCAAACCGCTGAAACCTAAGAGGCAGCAAGAAACCCTTCGTGGAAAGAGTGTGATGCACCGTAATGCAACAGATCTGATATGTGAGAAAGATGAGGGAAGGAAAACAGAGCAATCGTCACGGAACCGCTTTAAGCGCTAGAAGAGAGAACGAACAGCCTACTAGCTCTGAAATGACTCTCCTCAACGACCGCTGAGACTCCACCCGTGCGGTCTATGTTCCTAAGGTTCCCTATCCAATTCCACCTAAACATCGGATGGATCCTATTAGTGCAAAAGTTGGCTGGCTTTAACAAAATGGTGAGAAGGTTCCTAAAGAGCTTGCATTTGAAGATGCTTGGCAGATTCGTCCATTGCATATGTTTTTCAAACATTGCAGAGACTCAAGAGGAGAAAGCCCTCTATATCAAAGCACTGTCTACACTCACCGAAGGTATTGTAAGGTTGATGACCCGGAAAGTTTGTTTTTCCATGGTCCATTGCTGGAGTGGAATTCAAGGAAGCTCTTTGTGACTCGATCATGTGTGAATCTTGTCTCAAAGGAAATCATAGACCAGCTGGGCATTGTTGATGTTGAGCCTCTGGTGACTCTGGCTTTGCAAACTCTTCCAGAGCAGTCCCTTATGGCACCTTCGCAACCTTCCTGTCCAAGTAGACTGCATGCTCCATACCAATTTCAGGTTGTTGATATGAGCAAGGAACACGAGATGCCTTTGATCTTTGGAAGGTCATTTATGGCTACAGTGGGAGCAATCGTCGACATGCCTAATAAGAGAGTCTTCTCCAACATCAACAAGAAGGTTTTCTACAAGGCTGTCCCAACCAGATCACAAATCAGATACACCTCCAGATCTCTGGTTAGTGGAGAAGCTGAAAATTTTTCCTAAGAAGGAGTTTGGTGATAAGAGTGAGATCAAGAAGTCCGGATGGAGATCCTCACACTGAAACCAAGAAACTCGTGGGAATGCAAGGGTGAATGAAAAGTCCAGAAGAAAAGGGTCAAGGGCGGCCCTACAATGACTTTAATACCTCTCAGGTGATGAGAAATCCATCGAGTATGAGGTAAAGTGCAAAGGTACCTCTAAACCTTTTCTAAAGTCAGAGTTATTCTCACCGATGAGTTGAAAGAGAAAGGAGAAGCTGCTGTGATGGGATTGTTGAGCAGAGTTTTGAAGCTGAACATGTCTGATTGTGGAGCTTGTTTTGGAACAAGCCCTCATGCTCAACCCGACTGATCCCTATCACCAAGTCAAGCTAGTGACTTAAACCAAGCCAGGAGGCAACCCACCTGTAAGTGTAAATATAACTTGGTTTTATTTTTGTTTTGCTTATTTTTGTTTTAGTTATTGAGTCTCGTGTCAAAAGCGTAAAATCCGAGATACTTAGAAAATTATGGGTTCTGTGAAAATCTAGCGATGGAACACCCATAATTTTTCGGCAACTGCTCCTCGGTAAGTATCTCGACAAAAAATGTTTGTTCTTGTTTTCACCTTCTCTCGATTTATTTTCACACCGAGGCGCTGTGAAGTAAGTCCGGGAGGGTCTTCGCCGCTTACTAACTCGCTTTCGTTTATCTTTTGAGTCATTTTTTGTCAGCTTTTAAGATCGAGTCAGCCAAAACTTTGTGGGAATTAGGACCTTATTCGTGTTGATCACTAACCACCTCGCTTTAGTTATCTTATTCAGTGACCTTAGCAGCATGCAAAGACACACACGTGGACCGGAACACCCCGACATATCTCACTTGATTCTCTCCGGTTCTCGGCTGATCGTTACACCGGGGTAGACTTAACTCCACCTAACTTGAACCTAATCTTGACTGAAATTCTTCTCGTTATGGGCACTAGATCAGGGAAACGAGACCTACACTCGGACTTCTTATCCTCTATATCCATCTTGCTGTTCCCTGAGTGGCTAGCTCATCTTTAGCTAGTTCCCACCTTGCACCTTAGCCTTTATTCCACCTTCATGCATTTGTTGTTCAGTGTTATATGTGCATATGTGCAAAAAGGTCGGAGAGGAAAGGATCAACGCAGCCTCTTACTCGCTACTGCCGTGAGAAATTCAAATGGAGCGAGAACAAGCAGATATGGAGCAACCGCCCATAACCAATGAACTGCGCAAGAGTAATGGTGGAGAACCGTAACGGTGCGAATCAGAACCACCGGCATCCCTAACATCACATGTTACCTTCTTCACATCACCATCTCTTTGTTGAGATGAAGAAGAAATAAGGCGTGTTGATATGAAGAAGAGATGAGCACACCGGCTTGAAGAGAAGAAGTGAAGTCCGTCCGCATAACTCTCCTATTGTAACCTAGCTTGGATTGCAAGTCAAGGAAGGTAACCTGCGCCCCAAAGACATGCCTCATGAGCCAAAGAGACGTTGGGGGTTTGGTTGACCAGCTGCAAGAGTTTGAATGGATTTAAATAAGGAGATCACATGTTCGTGATAAGATTCAGATTTGTTCAGACTCGTCACTATCTCTCCACCAAGCAGGTTGTCCTCTTGCTTTTATTATTTTACTCTTTTGCTTGTCTTTTATGTTAGGCAAGTTTCCTATATATTGTAAACATCCGTAATGAATTAATCTAAGGAATTATTCTCCTCTCTCTCTCAATTTCAAATCCACTCTCTCTCTCGTTTTCATGTTCTTGAGTTTCCAGCAGTACTTTCTTGAGTTTCCAGCAATAAACTACCTATAAATCTCTTATTCTCACATGGTATCAGAGCTCTAAGCTCTTGAGACCTCTCGTTCTTCATATCTTCCGCAAGAATTCACTCTTATTTTCTCACTCGTTTTCTGACTTTGTTTTCACTTTGCTGGATTTAAACTCTCTGCCTCTCTTCTATTTCCATAAATTCCTTATTTAATCTGAGTTCTTATACTTTCTCTCTGTTGGAAATTATATTTCTAATTTCTAGATTCATATCCTTTCTGGTTCCTTTATCTTTGTCCAATGGATAAAAGAAAACCAGCCATGGAAATGGAGTCAAGAATTTTATTCAAAGAACTCGAGGGTTCTAATTATCTGGTGTGGTCAAGAGTTGCCGTTACCTTGGGGAGTCATGGACTTTGGGACAGCCATATTATAAAGGCTGAAGCTTCAAAAGGATGGCTCAAGTGGAGGAACCAGCACATGACCCAAGAATGAAGACAAGTGGGTTCAAGAAGACCAGCTTAACACTTGAGATCATTCATAATTCCTCGTCAATCAATCTTTGAGGCTTACTCACACTTTAAAACTGCCAAGCATCTATGGGAGAGTCTTCAAACTGGTTATGGTAATCTATGGGAGAGTCTCCAAACTGTGTATGAGCAAGACAGGTTCTTCTTTCATAAGCCTCCCGATTCATCCTACAACAACTGATAAATTATTTCCGAAGCTTCCGATCTTGAAGATGTATGTTCCGAGAAGCAAGCCTAATACATTTAAGCTCAAGGAGTTTGAGCACCAAGTGATTCAAGGAAGAACAATGTATTCAGCTCTCAGGGAGATTCAACCAAGGAGGAACATGGAGGAGTAACCTGATGGTCCAGCCACCAGAAGAGACCTTGATTCCTTTATCAAAGCTGCCAAGGCCCTTATCTCACCAAAGGAGGCTGGTATACACTCTCTTGACTCTAAACCCATTATTATAGATTCAGGAGCTAGCCATCACATGATTAGTGATAGGAACTTGATCAGTGATATCCAGCCTGCCTCAGGGAATGTTATTATAGCAAATGGTGATAAGGTGAAGATAGAAGGATAGGAACCTTAGGTTGTTTGATAGGAATCTATCCTATATATGCCTCTGCCATCTAATTTGCTATCCGTGAGGAAGGCTACTGTTGATCTGAGTTGTCAGGTTGTCTTCAGACCAGATGAGGTTGAGTTTCAAGACTTAAAGACAGGGCATGTTATTGGAAAAGGTCAGCCATCAGGAACTATATCATCTCTCTGTAAGACTAAGCTATCTGAATCTGCTTCTTCATTTTGCATGGCAAGACATCTACTGGAGTTGAGAGCACCATATGGCATGCTAGATTGGGACATCCTCATACTAGAGCTTTAAATCTGATGCTTCCCGGAGTGGTCTTTAAGAATGATGAGTGTGAAGCTTGCATCTTGGGGAAGCATTGCAGACGCTTTCCAAGGTCTAGCACTATCTATGAGAAGTGTTTCACCTGGTTCACTGATGTGTGGACTGCTCCTTGTATGTCCAGAGAAAATCATAAATACTTTGTCACCTTCATTGATGAGAAGTCCAAGTACACATGGGTGACACTGATAGCTTAAGGACGAGTCTTGAAGCCTTCAAGAATTTTCAGTCTCATGTTGCCAACCATTTCAGTGCTAAGTTGAAGATTCTCGGTCAGATAATGGTGGAGAGTACACAAGTCAAGCATTCAAGCAATACCTAGCACAACATGGGATTATTCATCAAACTAGCTGTCCTATACTCCTCAGCAAAATGGAGTTGCTGAGAGGAAGAACAGCACCGATGGAAGTGGCTAGATCAATGATGTTTCACATGAATGTCCCAAAGAGGTTCTCGAGTGATGCTGTGATGTCTGCTTGCTACCTGATCAATAGGACTCCAACTAAAGTCCTCAACGACCTCTCCCTTTGAAGTCCTCAACAAGAGCAAGCCATCTCCGATCACTTTGCAGTGTTTGGATGCATTTGCTTTAATCGTACCGGAGAACAGAGGAATAAGCTCGATGCTGAAGCTCAAAGGCTATGCTCATTGGTTATTCTCCAACACAAAAGGTATAAATGCTATGATCCAGGGCAAGAAGAGTTCTAATATCAAGAGATGTGAAGTTTTGGAAACAAAGGGGTATTATGAGGAAAAGAGTTGGGATGAATTGAAGGATCTGTCTCAACCATCGACAATGCCACCAATCTGAGGATATTGGAGAGTCTTGGTATTAACATGCCTCAAGGAATCAGGACACAAGAGCATGCCATAACGAAGCTGCATCTGGTCCAAAATGTGATTGATGAAAATGGAGTTGATGTAGCTGAAGGAATCAGAAACCATTCATCCCGATCCTCGGCGGGGAATCAACATGTATTCGATACGATAAATCTGATATCGCAATGAGGCTCATGATAGAGAAGTTCATGATCAGGATGAAAGACAACAAGATTCAGTCTCCGTGAGGATATACATCAGGTCCGCATGACACTTAGAGAAGTACAAGGATCAAGAAACCCGCATCAAACCGATCAACACAAGAGTATATTTCAATGCTGAAGCAGTGGCTCATCCAATAAGTGCAGATGCTCCTTGCCCAATATCCAGAAGAGCATCAAGTATTCATTGGGGAATTGGATCAGGAATACATTCCAAGATCATATGAAGAGGCTATGCAACATGAGGAGTGGAGAGCATCTGCTTGGAGATGAGATGGGTGCTATGATCAAGAATGATACATGGTTTGAGACTGAGCTTCCCAAAGGCAAGAGAGCAGTGACAAGTCACTTCTATACACCATCAAGTATGGAGCTAATGGAAAGCCGAGAGGAAGAAGACAAGGCTGGTTGCAAGAGGATACACTCGTGTCTATGGTGAAGATTATCCGATACTTTGCACCAAAGGGCAAAGTCATACTATAAGGATTCTTCTATCAATTGCTGTCAACTTAGAATGGGATCTATGGCAGATGGATGAAGAATGCCTTTCTACAAGGAGAGTTGGAAGATGAAGTGTATATGACCTCCGGTCTAGAAGACATGGTGAAACCGGGAATGTTCCGAGATTGAAGAAGGCAATATATGGCTTCAAGCAATCACCAAGAGCCTGGTATCACAAGCTGAGCACAACTCTCAATGGAAGAGGTTTTGTGAAGTCCGAAGCTGATCACACCCTCTTCACCCTAACCACCAACAAGGCATTGTGGTCATTCTGGTATATGTGGATGATATTATCATCAATCGGCAGTGACAAGGAAGGTATCAACTTGACTAAAGCTTTCCTTACAGATCTTTTGATATCAAAGACTTGGGGAGTTAAAGTACTTCCTAGGGATTGAGATATGTAGATCCAAAGAAGGACTGTTCTTATCCCAAAGAAAGTACACTATTGATTTGCTGAATGAGGCAGGTGATCTTGGAGCAAGAGTAGCAAAGACTCCACTCAAGATGGCTATAAAGTATCATGAGGGGAGTTTGAAGACAAACCCTATGGAGATGTCAAACACTATAGAAGAATGGTTGGGAAGCTGATCTACCTCACCATCACCGACCAGATGTGTTTTGCGCTAATCAAGTCAGTCAACACATGCAAAACCCAAGATACATCACTGGAATATGGTGGAGAGGATCGAGATATCTAAGAGAAGCACCAGGTCAAGGAGTTTGGATGGGATGCAATTGAAGCACCGAGATCAATCGGATATTGTGATGCAGATTGGGCAGGAGATAGGGTTGATAGGAGATCAACTACTGGTACTCGCACCTTTATCGAGGCAACTTAGTCACGAAGAGCAAGCAGAAGATAGTATCATGTCAAGGCGAGGCAGAGCATGAGCAATGAGGAAGCTTACTAGTGAGCTCATTTGGATCAGTAACCTGTTAAGAGACTTGGGCATGAGACTACAACTCCTATCACCATGCACTGCACAACCAGGCTGCCATTCATATAGCATCCAACAGATGTTCCATGAGAGGACTAAACACATAGAAGTTGATTGCCACAAAGTGAGACAAGCAGTGGAGAAACAAATCATCCTACCTTGCTACACTAGAAGTGAAGACCAGCTGGCTGACATTTTCACAAAGGCAGCAAGCAGCAAGTCTGTGAGTTCATCCATTCAAAGCTTGGACTCATAGAACTCACATCTAAATGACTTTCCTATCATGGAGACTTCTACTCTTTTCCTTGGTGTGTTTTGTCCCACCTGGTTTTGCACATCAAGGTTTTAATGAGGGAAGATGATTCCAAGCTTGACTGGTTCCAAAGTCAAGCTTGAGGGGAGAGTGTTGAGATGAAGAAGAAATAAGGCAGTGTTGATATGAAGAAGAGATGAGCACACGGTTTGAAGAGAAGAAGTGAAGTCCGTCCACAACTCTCCTATTGTAACCTAGCTTGGATTGCAAGTCAAGGAAGGTAACTCTGGTCCCAAAGACATGCCTCATGAGCCAAAGAGACGCTGGGGTTTGGTTGACCAGCTGCAAGAGTTTGAATGGATTTAAATAAGGAGATCACATTCTCGCGATAAGATCCAGATTTGTTCAGACTGCCACTATCTCTCCACCAAGGTGTTGTCCTCTTGCTTATTATTTTACTCTTTGCTTGTCTTTTTATGTTAGGCAAGTTTCCTATATATTGTAAACATCCGTAATGAATTAATCTAAGGAATTATTCTCCTCTCTCTCAATTTTGAAATCCACTCTCTCGTTCTTCATGTTCTTGAGTTTCCAGCAAGATTTCTTGAGTTTCCAGCAATAAACTACCTATAAATCTCTTATTCTCACACTCTTTCGTGACTTGTAAAAAAGAAAAGAGAATTAAAAAAAGTTCTATATCTTTCGCTTTGTTTAGCATATGGTGATGGAGAAGGAGATGAATTCAAGGAACACAAGCCACTAGGAAGGTTAAGCAAAGAGTTTGGTACCAATTTTTGAAGAGCATGTAGAGGGGGACGAGCAGAGCAGTCTGATGACTGTTCTCCCAAACAAAGAACAGCCATTTCAGAGAGAGCAAAAACGAGTAGAGGCCGTGGACATCAATGGATCCGGCTCTCTTGCGCTTGGCGATATCCCGCATCCTCTACAAAAATGGTATCCCTAAACACTCTTAACTCCACCATTAAATAGCCTGTTCCACACCTAGACCGCCTACCCTGAATAGTGCCTGTGATGAGAAGCTCACGCTGCTCTTAAATGAATGTAGGAGTTCTGTCTCGATAGTGTTGCTTTTTCAGGTTTGAGATGTAGAGTATGGAGCTGATCTTCTAACAGCGGTCAGTGGGGTTTCAGTAAGGGTGTGTTGTCCTAGTTTTACTGCTTGTATGGTTCTTCGAGATTCGTGGTTAAAGTATGGTTGCTGAGAATAGGAGAGTCCCACACTTTCAAACCTTTCTCCCCGTTTTGATACTTGGCCTTGTTCGAGGACAAACAAGGATCTAAGTCCGGGGAATTGATATATGGTGTTTTATACATCATTGTATATATGTTTTCTAATTGGTTTTCAAGTCTTTATCGAAGTCTTTCTAGTCCTTTTCGAGTCATTACAGGTCTGGAGTTGCACCGATGGGAGATGGACCTGTTGGAGCAAAAAGAGGTAGAAATCGTGCAGTTTGGTGATTTTTCACGCAACAGCCTCGATGACTGTTCCGATCACGGAACAAGCAGACGGAGTGATCCCGAGGTTGTTCCTACCTAATAAGGAAAATACAACATCTCGATTTGCCCTAATTACCTTGTTTTTCTCTCGTCACCTGGGTTTGATATAACTTTTTCTATTTTTCTACATCATTCTACGCTTTTTCACAGAGAAACAGACTCTAGAGCTTTTCATATTGTGATTTTGATACTTTGTAAGGGAGACGGCTCCATCTATCTCGCCCGTGAGAAGATTATCCTGAACCTCTCTTTGTTTCTGTTATTTTATGCAGTATTATTCATCTATGAACTCTGTTTCTTCTGCTCATGGCTGAGTAGTCGGCTAGCTTGTCTGGTTCTAGGTGTTGATTTCGTGAGCTAAACATAGATAAGTGAATCATTATATTGTCTTCATTCATATCCATCCTTATTGCTTGCATTAATCTGGCCATTTAATGTATGAACTTAGGTTTAATCTGATCATCAAAAGTGCTTAGGTTGCTAGACATGTTATGAATGAGCCTAGCATCCCTAATCAGCAAAGTAGATATTAGGGTGTTTGGTGAACTTATCGGACTTGATTCTATTGCTTGCTGCCTGCCTTGATCCAAACGAGAGTTTAGGTATCAAGAACGATCAGCATAGGGAGCAGTACCACCTACGCTGCTGTTCTACTTGAGTGATCCGAAGTTCGACATGTTCTTATTAGCGAATAACTGCTCAGCTCACAAGTATTAATACCGATGAAGTAACCCTAGACTGGTCTTTAAATTGAATTTACATTTACTTTATTTGTTGCTTTGCACGCTACAACCAAATCAAAACTCCATCATTGTTTTAGCTAGATATTGATCCCATGGAAATAAAGTGTAACTGTTGGTCTCGCGGGATTCGATCCTAAAGTGCTACATCGACATACCATTCGATTGTGGTAGTGTGCATTAGGTTAATTGTGTGCGATACACGTATCATCAACCTTATGTGCCATAGATAAGTCTCCCTTTCCACCTCCAAAGAGTCCATCCGAGCCTATCTCCTTTTGTAGCGAGCACATACTTCATCATAGCTGGAAGCTCTTTTCTCTTAAAATGTGTTCGACCACATCATTGAAGCTTGGGCTGAGTGAAGAGCAGTCCAAAGATCTTGTCTTGCTCACGCCTGGCTTCAATTGTCTCAGGGTCATTGAGCTTGGCCTTAGCATCTCCAGCTCAGACCATAGCTGACTATACTTCCCAAGGTGTTTGGTGAAGTCTCCTTCTTCTTGCTGCAAAGTGTTGATGGCTCTCTTCACTTCATAGATTCTGGTAAGGTTTGAAGTGTTACCATACACTCTTTGTAGAGTATCCCACAACTGTTTTGGAGTTGTACAGTGTGAGTAAGTGTCCATAAGTGGACCATCAAGAGAGCTATGCAAGATAGACAGCACCATGAGATCTTCCCGAACCCATTTGCCTTCATCTATCACTACAATCTCCTTGCCATCTTCTCCTTGGGTGATCTGCTTTGAGCTGAACTTGAAGTAACATGCTCCCAAAGACCTCTTCCTCCAAGGGCTGCTCTGGTCATCCTAGACCAAGTGATGTAGTTTCCTGGTCCCTTGAGTGTACATGGGATGAGAACTGCCTGGTGCTCCATCTTACAAGTAGGCCAAGAAGAATTTAAATTTTTCAAGGCTGGATTTGAGAGAGTTAAGCTCTGGAATTGAGAGAACTATGTCTAGAATCAAGATAACCTCTCAAGAAAATGAAATAGAGACAGAACAGAGTAAGCACAACCAAGAACAGAGAATGAAAACTCAAGAACACTCAAGAACGAGTTTTATTATCCATCGATAAAAGAATTTCGAGAGATTTTTAGAAAATAACAAGATGAATCTGAAGAGAAAGGTAAGTAAAGAGTGTTTATGGAAGTGATTGAGGTTCTCAAGAGCTTAAAGCTCTGATACCATGAAAGAAAATGAAGAACGGATTAAAACAGAGTAAGAACAGAGTATAAGTGATGAGGAACTGGGAACAAGAGGGAGAGAGATGAGAGAGTTTGCAAAGAGTAAAGAGAAGGATTTTATTTCCTTAGATGATATGTGCTTACAATTACAATATAAATAGTACAAAGCAAAGTGAGATAAGACAACAAGAATAAGAATAAAGAATGAGGCTGCCCAAGGCTTGAAAGGGACAGGACTCAAACGCAACCCGCTTAAAAAGAACATGTGATCTTTACTATATTTAAATGCCAACTTGCTTCTGACCTTGCCTGAACTCTCCAACGGTCCTAAGCACCTCGCAACACTCCATTGCCTATTTAAATAGTTCCTTGCCTCCTAAACTCAGCTCTGGTCGATCATCAACATCATTCTTATGATCACTCAACGCAATCCTTGAAGAAGTGGAGAGGATAACATTGCAAGTCTCCTTAGGGTCCTTCTCTGGTTTTCTGGTAGAGATCCCATTGGATTCTTGGAGGATGAAGACATGGAGGCAAATTGGCTCTCAAAGCTTTGAGGTGAGAGGCAAGTTACATGCACTTGTTGTTGAGATCAGAATAAGTTCTATCAATCTTGGCATGGATGTTCTTGAACTCATCACAAATGTTCTTAGCATTTCTTTCTTGAGCTTATAAGAGTTGCTTGAACATGGACTCCATTTTGAGCTTGGAGCTTGGGAAGAACTTCCTTGAGGCTGAGATGACTGATTTGTATGGTAGCCTCCTTGTTGATTGTTGTAGTGAGGTCTTGGCTGATAGTTGTTTTGGTATTGGAAGTTTGGCTCCTTCCTATACCATGTGCCATTAGCATTGATGAAGCACATCTCCTCTTGGCCTTCTAAACCATCAACCTCATTGATTGTAGTAGGAACCTCTTGACTAGGAGCACCCACAAAATATATGTTCTTGTTTAGCTTGGGTGGAGAGAAGCAAATCTATCTTTTCTTGCAAGGTCTTGATTTCCTTCCTTGTCAGCTGGTCATCACTTCTGTTTGCTCTATCATGCTCCTCACTATAAACTGAGTCACTCTTGGCCATGTTCTCTACTAGTTCTTCAGAATCCTCTTCAGTTCTTCCCAAGAAGAAACCATTGCT